>CM061524.1:97268182-97480682 GCA_030068015.2 Neoceratitis asiatica | reverse complement strand
CGAGCTGGAAAGTATGCAGCGGATAATACGTACAGTCGTGCCCAAATATAAAGCTCATAAGCCCAAAGCATCCGTCTTTCGAACGACGTTGACCAGGAAAGAAGATGGAAGTGGTCAGATTTACATCGGAGCGTTGCATGATAAACTAATTTTAAATTTCAGAGCGTATTTCCGTCAAAAGTCACCACGGTCTGAAATTCATCGAGCTGTAGAATCCGCTGATGACAACTGTACTCCACTGCGAATGAACCAATCCCATGAAAGCAGAAACACGCTATCAACGGCTGAAAAACTGCAGAAATGGTCTGAAATGGTAGTCCTCGGCATATATCGGAAAGTCTGGATGTAGACCAAAAATTGTCGCATTTATGGTTCACTATCAGAGCAATATTCGCCGAAACGGAAGGGACTATTTTTGCAATGCAAGATGGAGTCGTTCCCACCAGAAATTACGTGAAGTATATAATTCGTGACGTAAATGCTCCTGAAGACAGTTGCCGTAGATTCAATATAAGAAGCGAAATTCTAGACCATATGCTTGGTGGATAAGTTACGCTCGCAAATTCGACAAGCGACATGATGGCATTGCGAAAATAATTCATTTGCAACTTGCTCAGAAGTACAACTTTTATCAACATAAGACACCCTACTACAGATATATTCCGAAACCAGTGCACGAAGATGCCAGCTTTGCTTCTATATTTCGATCGAACCGTTTTGACGAATGCCACGAGAGACCACAATAGGGCAGATATATTTGTGGTTGACATGGCTAGTAAAATAGCATTTATAATTGATATTGCGATTCCTCTCAACAACAAAAACGAGCAAAAAACATATTCGGAAAACATCGCTAATTACTCTGATTTAGGTATTGATGTGAAGCGCCATTGGAAGTTAAAAAAAGTGTATCTACTGCCAATCATTAAAAATTGAATAATACAACAACAGATTACATGGCAGACGTTGGCTCAGTTGTTAGAGCACTCGCCTGTGACGCCAGAATCCGGGGGTTCGATTCCTGGCAAAAGAAGTCTGATGAGGAGATGTGGTGATCTCCGAAACAGCTGTCACTTCTACCAATTTTTCTTTGTTGTATAACAAAATATTCAATGAAAAAATAATTTTTCTAACAAAAATAGGCTTTAGAATAAAGCTCATTTACTTATAACCATAAAAAAAAATTTTAATTTAATATACTAAATTAAATAATGCAAAATAAAATAAAATAAGAGATAACCGCCAAAGGTTTAAGGAGCATTTACCTTTAGACGGTCTATATCACCTAAAAGGTTCATACTCTCTCAAGAGTTTTTTCGGTCGTTAAAGCTCTGTAAAAGGAGCTTGAACTTTGAGCTTTGAACAAATGGAATAAAGGACACTCTCGAAAGGGAATCGCTGTTCAAGCCCTATTTACTGTAGAGAGCTTTTCAGTGCGTTCCGACCTTGCTCATCCTCTTAAAGACCTTAAAGACTTTATTAATTTCAAGGGCGGTGTCAGTAGGAAGCTTCTGTTTGGGTTCCGACTTGGTTAGGAGAGGTTTGCTTACCGAATAATGAACTTTTATTTGTTTTGTTTTTTTTCAAATTCCCGCATTTTAGTTCTTCATCAGTTTGATGAACGCATGGCTAATAATAAATTATACGTATTTCTAGAACCCATCTGTTCTAACTTACGTCTGAATATTATCAGTAAGTAATAAGTCACCACTTACATAAAGGAATACATATATACACGCTTATGAAGTCTTTTTTGATCTAAATTATTGGAATGTAATTACTAATTTTAATCAATTCCTCATTTCAGGCTCACGAAAAGACCCATAAATCCCCCCGCTACGAGTGTACTGATTGCGGTAAAGGCTTTTCACAGTTACGCAACTACAAATATCATCTGTCAGTGCACCGCGGCACAAAGGAGTTCGCCGCCGAATGTACGGAATGTGGCAAAACATTCAACGATAAGGGTTACCTCAGCAGTCACATGAAAATCCATCGTAACAAGAAGGAATATGAATGTCCCTACTGCCCCAAATCGTTTAACCAACGCGTGGCATTCAATATGCATGTGCGTATACACACGGGCGTTAAGCCGCATAAGTGTGCCGAATGCGGCAAACGTTTCTCACGGAAAATGCTACTCAAACAGCATATGCGCACCCACAGCGGCGAGAAACCGTATCAGTGCTCGGTGTGCGGCAAATCATTCGCCGATCGCAGCAACATGACACTCCATCATCGTTTGCATTCCGGTGAGTTGTTTGTGGCGGCATGAGCTTAAGATGTTTCCTCTCTTTAAGTGTTGTTATTTATTTCAAAATTAATTTCTTTTTTTCTCCTTTTTATCCTCCACAGGCATCAAACCATTCAACTGTCCCATTTGCCCGAAAGCCTTCACCAAGAAGCATCACCTCAAAACCCATCTCAACTATCATACCGGCTGCAAGCCATACGTCTGTCCGCATCCCAACTGCAATCAGGCCTTCACACAATCCAGCAACATGCGTACACATGCCAAGAAATGTCAATATCGACCATTGCAATTACCCTATCCGGTTGTCGCGTCAGCAGTGTGCAGTACGTCAAATGTGATTTCAACACAATCATCCACAATGACATTACCCACTACCGCCGCGACATCATTAACACCAATTGTGTCACGTCGCGGCATGCCAACGTCGTCGATAGTGAGTGGTATTGGTGGAGCGAGTGGTGGTGTGACGGCATCGACAATGACAAGCAACAGCAGCAGCAGCAGCAGCAGCAGCAGCACAACGGCATCGTCACACATTCCAAATTTGCCCACAGCCCTCACGGCTGGTATGCGTATGTTATCCGCTGTATCGACAGCAGGCGCTGTCACTTTGCCTAGCGGTACCACATCCGGTGGCCACAATGTGGCTGCACAACAGTCGCTTTTGCCATTTCCGCCTGCGCAACAACCGTTAATGGGCACACTGCGACCGTTTTAATTGCAGCGTGTACAGATTGAAATTTAATTATTTTCATTATTTGCTGCTTGAAAGAAGAAGATGTGAATTTATTGCTATTTTTTTTCAATATTTCTTTGTTTGTTTTTCAACAGTAAATATATATTTTCCAATTTTAATGAATTTGTGATGTAATTTAAAGTAGTTTTAAGAAAATATTATTTGAAATAATTAAATATTGAAATGTAGATAAAAGTACAGTTATCCGTGAACATTACATACATACATATATTATATACATATATTAGAAACATAACAAAAACAAAATGGCGTGTGCTTAGTTACCTTTTATGTTAATAAATCACATATACATATGTATAATACACATCGAAAATTTTTTTGTAAATGTATGATTCAGATGTTTGGCTATAATTTTTCAAATCATCATAACAGAACGACTAGATGATACATTGGTTTGTGACGTAAGCTCTTTGTACAGAACGAATGGAAGAATGGTAACCAATTTTGAGTCAAAACAACGAGGCATATCCGGAAAGTAAATATACTGCGGCTCTCACTGTCGGAGGGATTTTATTTTTCGTTATCATGGCAACAGCGGAATGTAGCCAGACTTTTCCCTCTTGCAAAGAGACCACTTCCAGGTTATTATGTATGTTGAGAAAACCACAATTCAGTCTCCCTGCAAGTGTGAAATACGCGGCGTCATCCGTTATCTCATTTATTTATGCTACGTGACGATCGCATATTGGTTGTGGATGTACTTTCTGCAATGTCTTCGCAAATTTCCAGTTCTGTACCACACGAAAAAATCACGGAAACTCTCCGATATCGTAAAGTGTCCACGTGAGGGAGTTGTTGGAAAACTACTCCGAGGAAGGCATCAAACAATTTCTACCACCTGAATGAAACCATCACGTAATTTTAAAGGGTGATCCAAGTTGAGGTACGTTTTTCAATAACCTTTTTTTTTGACAGATCATGCGTGAGTCGTGTCAAGCTGTCATAATATTTTTGTTTAGTATTGTTTGGCATCATGGAAAGGCTTACGCCTGAACAACGTTTACAAATCATTCAACTTTTTATTACGAAAGTTCACGTTCTGTAAAGTATGTGTTTCTCGCGCTTCGCTCAACTTATGATCGACATAATCGGCCTACTGAGCATATTATTCGCCACACCTTCAATTATCTCGAGAACCAGCATTAATTATTGCATAATAATCGACCGAATAGATCCCGTCCAGGACGCAGTAAAAAAAAATTTAGCGGCCGTAGCTGAGAGTGCACGAAGACCGTGGAGAGTCGATTCGGCGCTGTTCGCAGCAATCCGGACTGACGTATAGAAGGACGTGGCGCATTTTACGTCGAGATTTTAAATTGAGAGCGTAAAAAATACAGCTTGTGCAAGAATACTGGAGACGCTTGATCTTCCCAAGCGACTTCGCTTCGCTCTGTGGGCTCTTGAAAAGTTCCGAAAAGAACAGACGTTTTCGAGCCAAATTTTGTTCAGCGATGAGGCCCATTTCTGGCTCAATTGGTATGTAAACAAAAAAAATTGCCATATTTGAGACGAACAGCAATCTGAAGAGACTCAATAGCTGCCATTTCATCCAGAAAAAAAAAACGGTTTGGTGTGGTTTGTGGGCCGGTGGAATCATCGGTCCATATTTCTTCAAAAATGATGCCGGTGAGAACGTAATCGTTAATGGCGACCGTTATAGCGTCATGATAACCGACTATTTGATACCTGAATTTTCCTTCGGCGAGCAGATAATTTCACGTTTTCGTCCGGTCGATTGGCCACCAAGATCGTGTGATATCACCCGCTAGACGTTTTCTTGTGGTGATATGTAAAATCTAAAGTCTATACGGACAATCCCGTTTCGATTCAGGCCTCGGAGCAAAACATAATGCGTGTCATTTGCCAGTTTCCAGTCGAAATGCTCGAACGAGTCATCGAAAATTTAGATGGATCATCTGAGACGTAGCCGTGGCCAACATTTGATAGTGATAGTCTTCAGAAGATAAATGCCAATGAATGTTCCTTCGAATGATAACAAACATTTCCCATTAGATTTGAATTTTTTCAGTTTTTTTCCTTTAAAAAAGTAGGGTATCTTGAAATGGATCACCCTTTATTTATATAAAATGTGATGTATCCGCACAAATGGGAAGCCTACAGCCTCAGACGCCTCACGCACTTTAATTGTCCGATTGTACAATATCACTCCATAGATTTTATTGACGATATTTGGCGTGAAGATCACTTCTGGGCGACCTAAGCATTCGGTGTCACTTGTACTGTTTCAAACACAAACGGAGCTCAGTAAACCACTTCTAACTATTGAAATTGAATTGGTGCAAAGTTCTGGTAGTATTTATCAAGTCTTTCCTTGGTTTCGGTGATAGGTGTTTTACGCAAAAATAATGCTTAATCAGCAGGCGAAATTTATTTATTTATTTATTTATTTATTTTTTTTCATTTTCCATGGAGCCCTTAGGAGGATCTTCCGTTGTTGATATAAGCAAATATTTATTTTATCATTTCTACACCATCGCCACCAATCAAGTGCATAATTCAGAAACTCAAAACTTTTCTTTTATTTTTCGCTCTTCCCTAAGGGAAAACCTCCAGCATGCAGCGTGTCGCTAAGCTAGCTCTACATTATACGCCACTTTGTGCTACATTAAAACAAATCTTCAAAATGTTGACATCTCCAATATTTATTTTGTATGTATGTATGTATGTATGTATTTGCATTTAAATTCTACACACGAAAAATGCATTTAGAGAGATTAATTTATTTATATTAGAACTGTTTTTGCTTGGCTTATCAGCATCCACTAACGATTGGAGTACACACATACATACATACACATACATTTGCAGCAATTTCAGTTAGCAAAAAGCAGTAATTCATTTACGCAATCATGCAATCAATGAAGCATGTATCTATGTACATATACACACATATATATGTACATTTGTATAGCAAGCAAGTTATATATATTCATATGTTTTTCTTAGCTTTTATCCACTGCTTTATTGTTTTTGTTGCTTTTTTTTTTGCCAGCAAATAGAAGAGAATTGCAGACAATCGTTCATTTCATCTTCGACAGATTTTCAAGTTCGAATTGAATCATATAAACATGCCAACTACCTACGTAACTATGTGTTGCCAACTATGTAGCAGCAACAACAGCAACAACAACAACAGCACAGTGAGTACAATGTGTGCAATAATATATATGTATGTACGTGAGCATATATCATGAGGCATGTCTCTGAGGAGATGGGAAAAAAGTTCACTTTTTGTTTGCCTAACAAAGCAACAAACACACGCACGCACACACATATCCATATACATGCATGCATACACACGTGTACTAGTGGTAACTGACGACCTGACGTTGTTATGCCTGCTTTTGGTTTCACATATACATACGTGCACACCCACATACACATACACCCACAAACAATGGAAATGAAATTAAAAATTGCTTGCAAAGGTTAAAGAATGAAATGCCTAGTGGCGTGTAGCGTGTGGCGTTTGGCGTCCTTCGTCGTCCTTCGTCCCAATTCAAAATTGAATTGAATTGCGAAATTCCTCAACGATGACTGTTGAACTATTGAGAAATCGAAAAATATTTGCTGAGAATATTATTGAAATTAAGTGGTGGGTAGTCAATTTTAATCTATGTAGTTTTGTGTAGTGACATACTTGACAAATGAATAAATGAATTTATGAGGAGGAGCAGAGTTCCTATACATCTAAGTGTGCTTGGAAATTCAAATATCAAGCAACAACATACTTTAATTTAGTTGTATTTGTAGCAAATGCTGGCGACTACAATGTATTTAGAATAAATCAGCCTTGGACAATGTGATTATTTAAAATTTAGAAGAAAAAAAGAATAATACCTTCTAAAGAGCGATCCCTTTCGAGGTTACCTAAAGAAAGAAAAAACACAGAAAAATCAAATTTAATGGGGAATGTTTATTATCATTCGAACGAACATTCTTTGGAACTTCTGTTTTTCAAGTTTATCTCTTTCAAATGTTGGCCGCTGCTACGTCTCAGATCGTCCATCCGTTGAGTTCAATTTTCGGTGACTCGTTCGAGCATTTCGACTGGTAACTGGCGAATGAAAAGCGTGATGTTTTGCTCCAAGGCCTGAGTGGAAAAAGGATTTTAGACTTTGAATATCCCCACAGAGGAAAAAGTCTAACGGTGTGATATAACACGATCTTGGTGACCAATCGGCCGGTACAAAACGTGAAATTATCTGCTCACCGAAATGTTCTCTCAACAAATCCATTGATTGATGCGATGGGTGTGAAGTGGCGCCGTCGTGTTGAAACCAAATGTCGCGGAGATCACGAGCTTCAACTTCAGGCATCAAAGAGTCAGTTATCATGGTGCAATAACGGTCGCCATTGACGGTTACGTTCTCACCGTCATCATCTTTGAAGAAATATGGACCGATGATTCCACCGGTCCATAAACCACACCAAACCGTTGTATTTTCTGGATGAAATGGCAGCTCTTGAATCTCTTCAGTTTGCCCTTCGTCCCAAATGTGGAAATTTTGCTTGTTTACATACCCATTGAGCCAGAAATGGGCCTCATCGCTGAAAAAAAATTGTCTCAAAAACGTTGGATCTTCTTGGAACTTTTCAAGAGCCCATAGAGCGAAGCGATGTCGCTTGGGAAGGTCGAACGCGTTCAGTTCTTGCACAAGCTATATTTTGTACACTTTCAATTTAAGATCTCGTCGTAAAATGCGCCAAATCGTCCCATACGTCAGTCCGAGTTGCTGCGAACGACGCCGAATCGACTCTCCACGGTCTTCGTGTACACTCTCAGCTACTATCCGCTATATAAGTTCTTCACTGCGTGCTAGATGTGATCCATTTGGTCGAATATTATCCAATAATGAATGCTGGGTCACAGAATGGGTGATGGTGTTGCGAATAGTACGCTCAGTAGGCCGATTATGTTGGCCATAAGTTGAGCGAAACGCGCGAAACACATTATTTACAGAACGTGAGTTTTCAAAATAAAGTTGAATGATTTGTAAACGTTGTTCAGGCGTGTAAGTCTTTCCATGATGAAATGCCAAACAATACTAAACAAACAAAAAATGACAGATTGACACGACTCACGCGTGATCTGCAAAAAATGATGATATTGGAAAAGGTACCTCTGCTTGGATCACCCTCGGCGTATATTTCGTACAACTCATCATTTTATCGTCTGCGGTATTCACCGTTTCTAATGTACAAAGTACCGTAAATCTTCCGCAAAGCCTTTCTCTCGCAAACTCTGAATGAGGAGCGACTTGTAGAGTTTGGATTTCGCTCGACGAGAGAGGACTTTACTTTTCAATTGCCTACTCAGTCCAAAGTAGCATCTGTTGGCAAGAGTGATTCTGCGTTAGATTTCTAGACTGACATTTTTGTTGGTGTTGTTGCTGCATCCTACATAGACGAAATTAGCAACGAATTTGAAGTTATGACTCTCAATAGTGACGTGAGAGTTGAGTCGCGAATACGATGACTGTCTGATGGATGACTGGAGAAATTTCCTCTTGTCCTCCTTCACTACCAGACGCACACTCGTCGCTTGCTTTTCCAGACTGGAACTCACGACGTCATAGTTGAGGCCAGCGACGTTCGTCAGCTGCTGTACACTATTGTGGAAGATTTTACCTAGTCTATTCAGCACTGCAGCTCGTTCTATTTTCTCCAGCATCAAACTGAAGAATACATAAGATAAGTAGTCACCCTGTCTGAAACCACGTATGGTATCTAACGGCTGGGAGAAGGGCTTCCCACTACTGATGGAGCTTCTAGTGCTACACTACATCATTTTTTATTTTTTTCCGGACAAAGCGATATAGAGACGGTTTCTTCTCCTGCTGTCGAAGGGTGCTATTTAAAATCAACGAAGAGGTGATGTGTGTCGATCCTTTTCTTTGGGTCTTTTCCAAAATTTTACGCATAGTTCGGTAGGAATTAGATTACCAGGTCTAAAGTAACACTAATAAGCTCTGATTAGTTCGCTGATGGTGGGCTTTAATCTTACACAATAAACGCACCTGATGTGCGATAAGCTGATCACAGAACCGGCTCTTTCGTAAGTTTTATGAGAGATAATTTATGTACATCGTCTATGCTGCGATTCCTCCAAGGCTGAGTTGAGTTCGTTTTAGTTGCGTTGCAGCGATCTCGTAGTTTGCCGAATAGGTTTAAAGAAAAAGGCTCTCGCTGTGAGAATAACTACAAAGCGCTGTACTATATCTAATCATAAGTAATTTTCTCAGGTTTCCAGCCATCATGCGGTTAAACCGTGGAACAGAATGGACTGAACTACCGCTGTATATATTCAGTGAAAAATATTCGATTTAGTCGCCATCTTGGCTTGCCAATGTCCTCCTATCAAGTACAAAGGTCAGTTATAGCTTCCTTTGACCTTTCTTTCGTGTTCCAGCTATTTGAACCTGGAGACTATTTCGACATATTTAACATCGGTAGAGCGAGTGATCTCTGTGATTTTTAGTAACGGTGGTTTTTACCATCTTTTAAAGAGAAAAATTTTGATTTTTACTGAAAGTACGTCCAGCCCACTCTGTCTTTGTACCAGCTCATCCCAAAGTATAGAGCGTTTGGAAGTAGATAACTTAGAATTTTGGTTGGGCTATTTGGGCAATGTCTTCAGCGAATGCTACCACATCAGAATCGGTGTTATTTAGTTTAAGAATCAGCCTATCTAGTGTGAGACTCCACAACAGATGGAGTAAAACTCGTTCTTGTGATGTGCCTCTTGTATATATATTTCAACGAAGATGATGCAGGTTTCATAAAAGAGACTCCACGAGTTTCACGTTGGGCTGTTCGCGATCCTTTTCTTAAAAAGATTCTATGACATCCACGGTGTCGAGTATATATTTCTTTATAGCAATATACGCAACTATATCATATTTATTTGTCTAGATGGATTCACATTAAGAATAAACTTGCTGCTTCCTGGGATCAACTATTGGGATCAGTTTGAGACATATATAGATATCGAGCCGTTTTTCAAGAAAAATTTGGAAAGAACGAGGTGAAACTGACGGCACGGAAGCCCTTTGACCTCACGTAATAGATCTTAGTTTCTTTGGGAATAAAGATTAATTTTTCCTTGGTTCACGCCTGGAGAATTTGCCCAGACAAGCTTTGTAATAATAACAGAAATATATCATTTTGTACTGCGTTGAAGCAGGATGGCACTGCAGAAGGTTTTCCAATACTCTCTTTGTGTTTATTTGACAGCTCTCTGCAAGATTTTAGGATTGAGCTTATGAACTGCAGGTCGTTCGATAAAACTGTGCGACCTAGTTTTGTCCTCCATCCGAAATACCCCACAGTAGTCTGGTAGCCTGAATGAGGCAATCATATCGTATCGTAAGAAGTCTCCCGCCAAGTTGTGCTCCCTCCGTCTTCCTCTAGAAGCTGATGAATTCTTATGAGAAGTTTCTTATTTCATGACAGAGACACACTCGGTGTAGTACTATAATACTAGTTATTGAATTGGTCATCATTGATATCGTTTACAAAGCCCAATTTCTATGACGTGAAATGTAAAGAGTATTGAAATACACGTTAAACAAAAATATATTTTCAAATCCTTGCTTGTAGTGATTTTAGTTATTTACACATTTATTAATTCTCGTGCACATTTTCACCAAAATAAGTCAAAAAACGAATTCACACAAATTCCATCAGTTGAGATTAAATGAAGCCTACTTTCGCAGTCAATATTTGAAATCTTTTTTGCATGTTTAAATAGAATTAGGCGAGCTTAGGTCACATTAGTTGAAAATCAAAAGAGTGAAGTACTCAATTTGATTAGGGGCATGAGTAACATCCTTTTGCGTGTTGGTCTATGCATGCGCTGAGCTTTTAATTGGAAATATTTTTTTATAAGGTTCAAAAGAATACAGTTAATGCGTGACTATTCACAAAGCTACATACAAATTAATTTTGATGTTAATTAAAAAATCAAATTTTATTACTTTACTATACTTTATAAAGTGAAATTACCGTTGAGCTAATAAATATATGTACGTAAAACAGTCTGCTGTATTAATAGCACTGAGCGACAGAGAGATATAATACTGTTTTTCTATGTTATGCGGACCGAACTACTATAATAGTAATCCATATTTCTTCTAAGAATCAGAAAGTAGTGCGAAAAGGCTACGCCATCAACTTTATAATAAATAAAATATATTCGCAGCCTCATAAATATCCATGCGCTGTTCTAAGGCGATATTGCATTCCAAGTTTTTGAAATGATCCAACAACAAATTCAGAAAATTTTCAGTAAATTCAACAAACTAGTTCCACACAAGTAGTTCCAAGCTACTCATTGAACTTGAGAAATCAAGCATCTTTTACCGAATATTCTTATCTGTGAGCCAACAAAAATGACCGTTTTTATCATCTCGAAGCCTCTTCTTTTTCTTGTTCTTCTTCTTCTTTTTCTACTTCTTCCTCTTTTTCTTTGGCCCAGGCAGTGCTTACACAATTATACCTGCATCAAGAATAGTGCGCAACCCGTTCCTTCTTTTTAATGTTTCACGCCAGCTGGAAATACTATTTGAAACCAGCTTGCTCTCTACCTGATCCTTCCACTGGAGATGAGGTCCAGTGAATACTTTCAAAGCTGAAAAGCTTTCATCTATTCAGAGGGCAACATGACCTAGCCAACGCTGTTGTCTTTTTTCGCTGAACTGTGTCAATGTCATTGCATAACACACCATACAAGTCATCGTTCCATCATCTGTGGTATTCGTCGTTACCAACGCGCAAAGGACCATAAATCTTCCGCAAAAATTTTCCCTCGCAAACTCTTAAGATTGACTCTTCAAATGTCGACTTCGTCCAGGCTTCTGGAACATATATCATAACGGGAATGATGAGCGACTGGATAGGAAGGGAGGCCTGTAGTCCGAAGAATTGTGCGACTTCGTGTAAATTTAGCGGGGAATGAACCATTCTGGTGTTCTATAGTAAAGACCTTCGCTATCCTCCTTTCACGTTTCATCATTACGTTCAAATCATTTGGTGCTTTCAATGAAACTACTTACATATATCCGTTATGCTTCTTGTGGGCATCCATTTCAAAGAGTGCTACCTGATGGATTCCCAGTGTTCTGTGACGAATTTGTGAAAGAGCTGGGCATTAAAAGAGAAAATGAGTATTTGTTTCTCTATTCTCCTCTTGTTTGCAGCTGCGACAACGGCTTTAAGGCAGTCCAATTTTTTCTACAGGCTCTCCGAAGTGCTAGCGGCCCATTATTGTGGCTATAAGTATAAATTTACTTTTCCTGGACCTGTTTAATAGGAGCTTTGTTTTTGTTTTGCTCCGTCATACTTGGGCGAAATCTTCTTCGCTACCTTCAAGATGAACATAGATTTCCATCTGTTTTGCTATGTCTTTTTTTTAAATTGTAGGTGATTGTCCTCCTGATTGTCCCTAGCGCACATGTAATTGATGTCGCTTTAGATTCGCCGAGATCCTGATCATTCCTAATGTACATGGTATTGATGTCGCTTTAGATTCGTCGAGAGATACTCCCGACTTAACCAAATCGTCAGCTTTTTTGATACCGAAAATGTTCCCATGGCCGGAAACCCATTTAAGGAGATGTCGATCTGACCTGCCAGCGAACTAAGAGCCCTCCAACAATTGCTAAGGATGCTTGATTTTATCGTTGACGACGATAAAGCCATCAATACCAGCTTGCTATGCGAGTACATAGTTGCCTTCTTTTATCCCGTTTTTGTTCATTATAGCTCTAAAGGCCTTTCTATACCTAGTACTTCCACTCGAAAGATACTAGTAGAATTCAATAGACGACAAGAAAGGGAGGTCCTGACACTTTCGGAGAACATCCCTGCCCTACAACGCAATCCATTTCATGTCCATCGATCTAGTTTGAGAAGGTGTCCGCCTCTCCTAAAGAAACCTCTTTTCTTTACACGTCTAGCAACTTGTAGAGTTTGATTTTGGTTCGTCAAGTGAGGACTTACTTTTCAAGTGCCTACTCAATCCAAAGTAGCACCTGTTGGCAAGAGCGATTCTGCGTTGGATTCAAAGTTGACATTTTTGGTATTGTTGGTTTCTATATAGACGAAATTGTCTATCGAAGTTATGACTGACTACAGTGACGTGGAAGCCAAGTCGCGAGTGCGATGACTGTTTATTTGATGACAGGAGATAATTCGTCTTGCCCTCGTTCACTAAAAGACCCATTCGCTTCGCTTCTTTGTCTGACCTGGAAAAAACAGAACTCACGGTGCGGTTTTTACGTCGAATGATGTCAATATCATCGGTAAAAAGTCACTCTAAGATTCTTCTCGATCCTGACATTATCTAGGGTATGTTTATATATCCGTATAAGTTTTCAGGGATACCAAACGCAGGTATAGCGGTGTATAGGCAGTTCCTTATAGTGTAGTCGAAGACAGCTTTAAAATCGATAACAAGGGGGCGTGTATCGATTTTTTTCTCTCGGGTCTTATCCAAGATTTGACGCATGGTGAATATCTGGTCAATGGTGGATTTGCCAGATCTAAAGCCACGCTGATAAGGTCCGATCAGTTTGTTGACGTTAGGATTTAGACTTTCACACAATACGCTAGATAGAACCGTATAGGCGATATTCAGGAGACTTATCCCACGATAATTGGCGCCGACTGTGGTAGCTCTCATTTTCCGGATTGAGCAGAGCGCACTTACGTTCTGTTCGTCTGGCGTGCTTTCGTCCAACCATATTCAGCGAAGAAACTGCTGCATACACCTTGTCAGTATTGCGAGGCCATATAGCACTGCTGGTAAGCCGCCGGCTCTCACCGCATTGTTGTATTTCAAGCGGGTAATTGCTATTCCAACTTCATTATAGTCGGCTGTTGGAACGTCTATACCATCGTCGTCGATTGGGATTTCGGGTTCGCCATCTGCATCACTGCCATTCAGCCGGTTGGAGAAGTGTTCCCTCCATACACTTAGTATGCGCTGGACGCTGGAAAGATTACCTCTTTGGCGCCTTTATAAATTTTCTCCGGTTTTGAAACCTTATGCTGTAAGTCGACACATCTTGCCGTAGATTTACGAGCTTTATCCTTGTCGGCAAGCTTCGAAAAGCTTTTTTTTTTTTTTGTCTGCAAAAGCGTCACGCTTCCCTCTTCACCTCTTGGCAAATATCTTACCACGCACGTGTTGTGGTTGACCGCCACGTTGCAAGGCAGGCACAAATGTTTTAGGAGTAGATATAACTGAAGAGGACCACTTTTGCGGGGACTAAATAGAAATTAATGAATAAATAAATTTTTTGAGAAAAATTAAAATTTAAACTAAAATTTTTTGAAAAAAAATTTCAATTTTATTTCTGACATTTTTAATGAATTTCTAATAATTTTAGGTTTTTTATTTATTTAATAATAAACCCAATTAAAAAAAATGTAAAATAAAAAGGGAAAGTAGCAGCAATAGTAGTAGCAGCAGCCTTTTCCTAATGCGACAATACGAATACGAGAACACTGCCACACTGTCACGTCCATTCGGCATGCTTCGTGTGCGCCAAATGCCGCAACAATGAGCCGGATATAAAAACCGAGACCGACTGCTGCCAGCGCCAGTGCTCTACAACTGTGCTCGCGACGAACATAAACGCAAGTAACGGCGGCGATTGCTCTGCCATACAAAACATAAATCAAATAACGAACAAAAATGAACGGATGTTATGAATTTGGTGTGGTGGCATAATAAATGACGATGACGATGATGATGATGTTGTTGTTGCGATTGATGCGATTGTAGAAAGCGATGTGCGAGAGCGTGAGAGAGAAAGAGAGAGACCATAACGGTATTAAAACGTAAGATAAACAATAATAACAGAAATAACTACAAACACGTTGCATGCCAATGAATTAACAATTAAGAATTAAATAAAAAACGAAAGCGAAAGCGAAAGCGAAAGCAGGAAGCGGAAAGTGTACGCCAAGAGTGTAAAGTGTGTAAAGCGCAAAACAAAAACACGCCGACGGATATCCTGATTAAGTTTCTCGGTTTGTAATGCGAAAAGTGTGAAGCTTGTGTCGCGTTGCGCGTTACAAAAGCAACAATAAAAGCAAAATAAAATTCATTAAAAACAAAAATTCACGCCATATAACGGTCAGGTGGCGGCGAGCTGAGTGGAAGTTACTCACTAAACGGGCAAATAAACAATAACAAACTCCTCTCCTGCTTGTGCACACACAGCAATAAATGAATTTATACATATGTGCATGTGTGCGTGTGTGAGTGTAGTGAACTGAAAGTTACAAATAAAAATATAAAACTTAAATATTAAACGACAAACAGCTATTACAACATACTCGCATGTGGGTAGGTAAATATATAAATGCTAACAATGTCTGTTTGCCCACGTACTTACATACATACATACAATGATATGTTAATAAATAATGCAATATGTATGCTGCTCCATGCCTGAGTGGCAATGGCAACGAACTGACAAAATGCTTATACTGCCATATTCATACACATATATATTCGCATGATAGAATAACAAAGCAAATAACAGTTATTGTATTATTTGTGTTTGTTTGTATGCATGTATGTGTGTGTGTGTGTTTTTGCATGCAAATGTGTGGATTTCCGAACATAAGCACACATAAGCACAAACAGACAAGTGACAACTCAAACTTACTTACTTATTTGCGCAATTTTTTTGATGTTCAACCTGACAAACGATTCTGCGCGTCTGTTTGTCTGGCTGTTGGCCAATAACAGTATTTACATACACACACATTTACATTTGTAGGAGTATAGTCTGTTGTGGTGTGCTGTATTGGCAATTTATGTGAAGGACAGTGTGCAGTTACTATGGATTTTAGAGAATTTCGTATTTTTCCTCAAGGGGGATTTCGCTACATTTGATGTTGAATTTTTCTTTCAAGAATTTCATGATAAATTTCCTTACATTTGTAAAATGCAGATAATTAAGAAAGCAGTGTTTTCTCAGAAAAAATTAGAAACGATTGATCTAGATGGAGTATATGTTTTATGGAACACTAAGAGCTTCTAGGGAATAAAAAGGAAATATTATAGAAGCATTTTGGGTTGAGAGAAAAAATTGAGGTTATGTTTAAAAAATTAATTTTAAAATATTTTGCGATTACGACACAATCATGACACACTTATTTTTTTGATTTAATTTAATTTTGGAGAGGAATAAAAATTTCGTATAATTTAAAATTTTTATTATTGTTAATCAAAAACCGAGCTTATCCTATTTTTTTTACATAAGTTCACAAATGGAATAACAAAATTTGACGCATATTCGCTTAGGTAAGTAAAAACAACAACAAAATTAGAAGTAATTACGCATAAATAATAAATATTAAAAATAATGCATTAAATTTTTTTCAAAATTAATATATAAATCTTTAATATCAGAAATTTTATATAATATTTTAATATTAAAAATAATTTCAAAAATTATACATTATTTTTTTATTTCAAGTATAATATTAAATTTTAATTTTGAAAATCATATAATTTATTAATTTCGATTTTAACATTATTTAATATATATTTTAATTTTTAACATAACCTCAATATTTTTTTTCATGATATTTTGAAGTATATATATTATATTTTCATATTTGTGCGTACAAATAAAAACTGAAACTATTTTGAAACAGAAAGTTTTGCATTATTTTAGATAAAATGTAAGGTAAAAAGTCATGGTAGAACTATTTTTATTAATAAATTCATTACTTTTTGCATAAAACTATAACTCTTTTACATAAAATTATTTTTGAAATATTTTATTATTAAAAAAAATTAATTGAAGTATTTAATTTAATTTTTTTTTTAGATTATACTAAACCTAATATCATTACATGATATTTTTATTACTAAGTTCATTACTTTTGTAAAAAACTATGATTTTTTTGCATAAAATTATTTTTGAAATTTTTGTTACTAAACACATTTATTGAAGTATTTAATTTCAATTTTTTTTTTTTTGGTATAACATCAATTCATCGTAGTAGACATATTTTTATTACTAAATTCATTATTTTTTGTAAAAAAAACTATAATTTTTTTTGCATAAAATTATTTTTGAAATTTTTATTATTAAACACATTTGTTTTAACTTTTTGAGTTTTAAATTTTTTTTTGGTAGAAAATCGATGTACAAATGTATTTATTACTATACTTATTACGTTTTTTATTGTAAAACTAAAATTTCCTTGTATAAAATTTTTGTAGATAAACTATAATTTTGAAATCTTAATAATTTTGTTTGTTTAAAAACCTTTTTTTATTAAAATTTTGAAGTTTCTAAAATTTGTTATTCGTATAAAATCATTATGGAATTATTTTTAGAATTAAATTATGATTTTGAAATTTTTAAAATTATAATATTTAAAAAAAAAATTTTAGTATGAAATCATTCTAGATATATTTTTAATACTAAACTAAGTATTTTTCGAATTAAATTTTTTTAGAAATATTTTTATTCTTAAATTATAAACTTGTATTATTTAAAAGTTCTGTTTTTTTAAACAAAACCATTGCAGAAATATTTTTATTATTAAATTAAAGCTCTGAAGTATTATAAATTAATTTGTTTTTCGACAAAAAATCATAGCAAAAGTTTTTTTTATTATTAACTTAAGATTTTAAAAATTAAAATATAATTTTTTCATATTAAATCATTTTAAATTAATTTGTAATTTTAAAAAATTTTAATAAATTTTTTTTTGGGTAAAAAAACGTTGTACAAATATTTTTATAATTAAACTAATTTTTTTTTATAAACATACAATTTTTCGTATACAATATTTAAGTATATTATGTATAAAAATATTATTTTTTGCATAAAACCTTTATAGAAACATTTTTGTTATCAAATTATAAGTTTGTATAATATAAAAGTTTTTTTTTTGTACAAAATCATTGTAGAAATATTTTTGTTATTAAATTAAAATTTTTAAGTATTTAAAATGAATTTTTTGCTTGACATAAAATCATAGCGGAAGTATTTTTATTAATAATTTGAATTTTTAAATATTAAAAAATTAATTTTTTTTAAAACCATTTTGGATTAACTTATAATTTTGAAAAAATTTAATTTAATTAATTAATTAATTTAGCTATATTTTTTATATAAATAGTTTTAAAGTATCTAATTTTTTTATATGAAATCTTTATATAAATATATTTGTTAATAAAATTTATTTTATTTCTTAATTTATAATTATAAAGTAGTTCAAAGAAAAATATATTTTTTTGGTAAAAAAAAAATCTTTTATATTTACATTTTATATATAATTATAGTTTCGGAGTTCTTAGACTTATCTATTTTTAATTTTTTTTATTTTTTAAATAAAATTATTATAGATTGATTTATAATTTTGAAGCTTTTAAATATTTTTGTTATAAAATCACAGCAGAAATATATTTATTTTTAAACTTTTGAAGCATTAAAATTAAATTTTTCTAAATAAATATATATATATATTGATTTTTATTTCTTAGTTTTGAAGTATTTATTTTTTTTAAGAAATCGTTTTAGAAATATTTTTATTATTAAATATTATTTCTGTTATTAAATAATAATTTTGAAGTTTTTAATTTATTATTTGAAAATTTTAAGCTTAGTTCTTGTGTTTATACATAATTGAACAAATAATTCTCTATCAAATTATAATTTTAAATTATTTTAAATAAATAAAAATGCTTAGCAAAAGCGTTTTTTGTTATTAAAATATGACTAAAAATATTTAAAAAAATTTATTTAATTTTTTTATCATAATATTTTTTTTTTTTTGAATTTTTAAAAATTATATATTTTTAAAACGGAATATATCGAAAAATGTGATTTTTAACTCATAATTTTGAAGATCTAATTTTTTTTGTATGAAACCAATAGAGAAATTTTTTTATTATTAAATTTAATTTTTGTTTTTAATTTTCAAGTATCAATTTTATTTCTATGAAATCGTTAGAGAAATATTTTTTGTTATTGAATTTTTTTTTTCAAATTTTGATTTTAATTTTTAAATGCTAATTTTGAAGTATCAATTTTATTTCTGTGAAACCGTTAGAGAAATACTTTTATAATTGAATTTTGTATTTATTTTTAAAAACTAATTTTGAGGTATCAATTTTATTTCTGTGAAACCGTTAGAGAAATACTTTTTTAATTGAATTTTGTATTTATTTTTAAAAACTAATTTTGAGGTATCAATTTTATTTCTGTGAAACCATTAGAGAAATATTTTTATTAGAAAATTTTATTTTTGTTTTTAAATTGTAATTTTGAGAAATTTATAATTATTACAAAATTATGGGTTTGAAAGTTTTAATATTTAAGTATTATACATAATTGTTACAAAATTATTTTACAATAAAATAATTTTTTTTTTTGATAAGTTAGAAATATTTTCTCGTTAAACTTATAATTTCGTAGTATTTCAAATACATTTTTTTTTGGTGCGAGTATAGTATCAGTGTGGAAATATGTAGATTATAAAATTAGTGTGTCTGAAAATAGAATAATCTTAGAAGCATATCAAATGCAATTATTTATTATTTTCTATTGCATAAAATACATTTAAAAACAATAAGGAATTTAATAAAATTTCAATTTATTCTCATTAAAATGGCTAGAGCAAGAAAATATCACTCATACGCGCTGTAGAGCCTTAAAATTTAATTTTTCGTCATTAATGCATAATATGAAGCAAAGGTTTTATATCTTATTATTTATAGCGATAAGAAAAAAATTTATGAAAAAAAAAATTATGCTAAGAAAAAACAATTTTCATAATAGTAATTTTAATTAATTAAATTTTAATTAGTTCTTTTATTAAAAAGACGGAACTTTAAAATGTTAAAAAATTTAAATTTTTTTACTTAAGCGTGTGCTCTAAAAATTAACTTACATATTTGGGTAATCTATTATTATTTGAGTAATTATTTTTAAGTTTCCGAAATACATAAATTGAGAAAAGAAATTTCAATTCATTCGCATTAAGAATTGTTATATTTTTATTCTTAAATTCGCAATAAGAACTAATGAGCCAGAAAAATATCACTCATACGCACTGTTGAGCTTTAAAATTTAGTTTTACGTTTTAAGTTAAAGAAAAATAGTTATCATTCAACTTATATCAAAAATATAAAAGTCAAATGACTAAAGTTTATGAAAACAATACAATCATTCTAAAAAAAATTGTAGAAATTGATAAAAAATTTAAGAAATAATAAATCGGCTTTGCATTGAGGGGCTATAAAATACAAAATCTAGCTAATCACAGCAAGAAAAAAATTTTGGTATCAATTTAAATAATAATAATAATAATAAAAAATAATAATAGTACTAAAAAATAAATTAAAAAAACAGTATATATATAAGTCGAAATTTGTTGCTTACTTAATTTAAAAAAAAAAAAAGTCACTCATACGCACTGTTGAGCTGGATTTGGAGTTTTGAAAAAAGTAAGCAAAAAATTCAGAAATTTTCAAAAAACACACTTGCTGCACACTATTATTATGTTATTTTTACCTAAATTTAAAGACTGATTATAGCACATAAAACTATTTATTACAGTAAATTATTAATTTGAACTTACCGCCAAAAAATGTGGTTTTAAACTCTAAAACAAAAAATTACCAAGTAATAAAAATTAAAAAAATTACAAAATTTTATTAAACAGTTTTCTGAGCTGTTTCAGACCATATTTTGTTATTAGGAAAAGTGAAAAAATTACTACAACAGTCTGAGCGGTAGCAGTTATAGCTATTTCGAAAACCCCCACGTTTCCTCATTCAATTTCATATTTTAGGTATAAATTTTCTATTAAAATCTGCTTAATTAAAAAATTTCGCAGAAAAAATGTTTACTCTGGAAATTTCCCGTACTTGCATTCTACAGTAATGTAGTTTTTGTTATACGAAATTCGTATATAAGTTCAATATATATGTTACATACGACGCTAGACAAGTACACAAATACATTTAGTAGTCACTGTTGTGGGAGCGACAACTATTTTCATTTTTTCCCCTATTGATGACGGCAACATTTTTCACTTTTCGTTTTTTCATGATTTTTTTTTCATGATTTTTTTTTTTTTTTTTTTGTTGTTGAAAAATCAATTGTTTGTATGGGGGACTGAGTTGTCTCTGCTAATGTGGTAAAAATCGTATGTACGTTGCTTTCACAATGAAAAATCTGTCGCACAAGTGCATATGTAGAAAAGAAATGTGCTGGCTTGGAAATATTTCAACATAAAAATAAAAAATAAAAAATAAAAAATAAAAAATAAATAAATAAAAAAAATAAAAAATAAAAAAATAAAAAATAAAAAACATTTTACAGCACAATACAATGGCTGGCTGTATGAAGAAGCTGTCAAATAGACAAGGTAACAAAAAGATATTTTATGCCTAAAAATTTGAAATATTTCGCTGTTGTACATTCATGGAAATGTCTAAAAGCATGTACATAAATAATAAATACGAAAAAAAATTAAAAAAAATTCTTTTTGAATTTTTTAGTGCGTAAAAGGCAGCAGCAAGAGGAGTTTCTTCATCTCATTATAATAGCTTGAATTTAAGCATATGTACAAATTTCCAAATATCATCCTTCAAGTATCCCGTATACGCATTTGCACTCAACACCAGCTTTCTAAAGCAAAAATAAAATCAGTACCTCTGGGACTTCCTTCCGCTCTGGGTATTACAAACGCGTAGTAGATGAGTAATTTTCAGCTCCTTCCTTTCCTATTATTATTAGTGCCAGAAAAAAATAGATTTGCACACAGTATGAGCAAAATTGTGCTGAGGGGAGTTTATTTGCTGTGTCGTTTTCCCATTTCAAGAGAAATATTTCAAGTTTATCTTGAGGTTTTTTATTTATTTGGAACATTAAAACAATGTCAGCGAGTCCTTACACGGGTAACCAATGCACTAGAAAACAACAAAAAATAATGTTCGGGAATATTTTTGGATATTCAGCAGGCTTCCAGCAGGCTTTCGATCTCATGAGGCACAATAGATCGCTTTACAAAATAGAAAGTATTTCCCTTCGCATGCCTAAATCGTAATGTAAAACATAGCAATAGACACTCAGATATATACTCAATTGCAGTCTGGCTGTCTCATGGTAGTGCATTTCATCATGGAAAGACCAACGCCTGAACAACGCTTATAAAGAGTTCAACTTTATTACGAAAATTCACGTTCTGTGAAGAATGTGTTTCGCGCGCTCCACTCAACTTATAGTCAACATAATCGCCCTACTGAGCGTACTATTTGCAACACCATCACCCATTTTGAAACGCAGCATTCATTATTGGATAATATTCGATCGAACAGACCACGTCCAGCACGTAGTGAAGAAAATATAGCGGCCGTAGCTGAGAGTGTACACGAAGACCGTGGAGAGTCGATTGAGCGCCGTTCGCAGCAACTCGGACTGACGTATGGAACAACATGGCACATTTTAAGTCGAGATCCTACATAGAAAGGGTACAAAATACAGCTTGTGCTGGAACTGAAGCCGCTCGACCTTCCCAAGCGGCATCATTTCGCTCTATGGGCTCTTAAAAGGTTCCAAGATGGTCCGACGATTTCGAGCCAAAATTTGTTCAGCGATGAGGCCCATTTCTGGCTCAATGGGTATGTAAACATGCAACCTTGCCACATTTGAGACGAAGAGCAACCTGAAGAGATTCAAGAGCTGCCATTTCATCCAGAAAAAACAACGGTTTGGTGTGGTTTGTAGGCCGGTGGAATCATCGTTCCATATTTTTTCAAAAAATGATGCCCTTGAGAACGTAATCGTCAATGGCGACCATTATCATGCCATAATAAACGACCGTTTGATGCCTGAAATGGAAGCTCGTGATCTCCGCAACATTTGGTTTCAACAAGACGGTGCCACTTCCCTCCCACACATCGCATCAATCAATGGATTAATTGAGAGAACACTTCGGTGAGCAGATAATTTCACGTTTTGGGCCGGTAGATTGGCCACCAAGATCGTTTGATATCACACCGTTAGACTTTTTCCTGTGGGGATATATAAAGTCTAAAGTCTATTCGGACAATCCCACTCCGATTTAGGACTTGAACCATTCGAAACCCCGACGCGGCCAACATTTGATATAGATAATCTTCAAATAATAAATGCCAAAGAATGTTCTTTCGAATGATAATAAACATTCCCCATTAAGTTGGAATTTCTGTGTTTTTTTATTTAAAGAGGTAGGAAACTTCGAAAGGGATCACCCTTTAAATAGACGAGGTGGTGGAATCAGAAGCGCTATGGACACAGCCATGTCCTGAAACAGCTCATAACAACTTTAAATAAATCAAACTATATCCTTCCAGAGTTGCATTTTGATAGTTACTTTCAGTTGGGGATACCCTCTAAGCGTGACTGGAGAAAACGTTTAATGGATTAATGAGGAGGATGGCATCTCATATCATGTACCGATATGTTCAAACTGGACTGCGCAGCAGTGACGGGGTATACTTCAAGGATCTTGATATTTCTCTCTCTCTCTCTCTCTCTCTCTTGATAAGGCAGTGACTTTTGGAATGAAATATATATTTTTTGGGCAAATAAGTGGAATATTTCTCAACATAGTCTCCTTTTAGCTCTATAAATTTAATTCGGCGTTTTCTTTTTCAATTCTTTTATTTCTTCAAATAAAAGCGATTTTCTAGGCCTTCAAATAGTCATTTGCTTCTGTGATGACTACATCTTTCGACCCGAATCCCTTACCGCCCAGTTATTTCTTCAGGGTTGTAAACAATAAATGGTCGCAGGGGGTAAATCTGAGGAATATGCTGGATGGGGGAGCAGTTCGAAGTCCAAATTCGGTCGTTTCTGCTTCAAATCATTTTCGAATCTGTCCAAAAGCTCTGAATAACATTCGATGGAGATCGTTCCACCCTTTCCAAAACAACCGATATCAAGGACAATTCGTGCATCCCAAAAAATTATGACCATGAGCTTGTTGATCGACAGACTCAACTTTGCCTTCTTTGGTGCAAATTTCACCCAGAGTCTTCATTGTTATTTGGTCTGTGGTATGGTACAGAGGGTCCACTCTTCGTATACGGTAACGAAATAGCGCAAGAAGTCGTTGGAATTGCAGTTGAAAATCGCCAATCACTCCTTTGAAGTGTTTACACGATTGCGCTTATGATCTTGTGTGGGCAATCGTGGTACCCATTGCGCGGTTAACTTTCTTATGTTAAAATATTCATGTAAAATGTAATGTACCCGCTCGGTTGTGATGCCTACAGCCTCATTCACCTCACGCACTTCCATTCTCCGATCGTTCAATATCATTCCTTAAATTTTATGGACGATTTCTGGCGTGACGACCTCTTTTGGGCGAATCGAACGTTCGGAGTCACTTGTACTGGTACGACCACAATGGAACTAAGTAAACCCGTACTTAGCCATTGAAATTGATGATTTAAAGTCCCTATAGGGTGATAAATTTCGAGGTTCCCTACTTTTTTAAAGAAAAAAACACATAAAATTCAAATTTAATGGGAAAATTTTATTATCATTCGAAAGAACCTTTTTGGCATTTATTTTTTGAAGATTGTCTCTTTCAAATGTTAGCCGCGGCCACGTCTCATTTGGTCCATCCGTTGAGTCCAATTTTCGATGACTCGTGCGAACATTTTGACTGGAAACTGGCGAATGATACGCGTGATGTTTTGCTCAAAGGCCTAAATCGATGCGGGATTGTCTGCATAGACTTTAGACTTTACATATCCCAACAGGAAAAAGTCTAACGGTGTGATATCACACGACCTTGGTGGCCCATCGACCTGCCCAAACCGCGAAATTATCTGCTTACCGAAATGTTCTCTCAATAAATACATTGATTGATGCAATGTGTGGGAAGTGACACTGTCGTCTTGTTGAAACCAAACGTCGCGAAGATCACGAGCTTCAGTTTCAGGCATCAAATAGTCGGTTATCATGGCGCGACAACGGTCGCCATTGACGGTTACGTTCTCACCGGCATCATTTTTGAAGAAATATGGACCGATGATTCCACCGGCTCACAAATTACACCGAGCCGTTATTTTTTCTGGATGAAATGTTAGGTCTTGAAACGCTTCAGGTTGCTCTTCGTCCCTAATTCGGTTATTTTGCTTGTTTACATGCCCATTGAGCCAGAAATGCGCTTCATCGCATCAAAATTTGGTTCGAAATCGTCGGATCTTCTTGGAACTTTCCAAGAGCCCATAGAGCGAAGTGATGCCGTTTGGGAAGGTCGGACGGCTTCAGTTCCAGCACAAGCTGTATTGTACGCTTTCAATTTCAGATCTCAACGTAAAATGCGCCAAGTCGTTCCATACGTCAGTCCCAGTTGCTGCGAACGACATCAAATCGGTTGGATATTATCCAATAATAAATGCTGCTGGGTCTCAATATGGGTGATGGTGTTGCGAATAATACGCTCAGTGCGCCGATTATGTTGATCATAAGTCGAGCGCGCGAAATACATTCTTTCCAGAACCTGAATTTTCGTAATAAAAATTTGAATGATTTGTAAACGTTGTTTAGGCGTAAGTCTTTCCATGATGAAATGCCAAACCATACTGAACAAAACTAACATGACAGCTTGACACGACTCAGGCGTGATCTGTCAAAAAGTACCTCTACTTGGATCACCCTTCATTATAACAAAGATTTAGCGATATTCTCTTCCTATATTTATTGGTACAAGACTATCTTTTTTTAAATCATATTTCAAATATTTATTTAATTTTGTACACATTCCATACACTCCAATACATATGTAGCAATTAACTCAATTTAATAGACTCTCAAAATCTCGATTAGTAGCTAAATGGCATTGCACATGTAAATAATTAAATAAGTGGTTGCCCCGAAAGGGTTTCAGCTGGAACCATTTTCTAGAAATTTATAAGTAATAAAGTCGCGGCTAAGTGCTTAAACGTTTGCTAATGAAACCATTAAAATGTGGTTGTAATCAGCCTCAGGCTGTCATTGCCATTTGCTCAGAGTGGCAGGCGATTGGTGGGGCAAAGCAAGTTGCATTTACTTTTCGTGTTAAGCGATGCAGAAGCAATGCAAATATTAGTGTACAGTATTCTGAGAAGAAGAAGAATATTGCTCGTGGCATTATTCCTCCCCTTTTCGTGTTTTCCAGGAAACAAGTGTTGCAATTTATCGCCACCACTATGGAAATGGAATTTTGGCTACTGGATGACTCTTCAAGTGTTCATAATCAAACTATGAAATTCGTAACAGAGTTATGGAAAATTATTCCCAAATATTATTGGGATTGCGTAACTTGATTGCTATTCCATTGTTCCAATATTCCGAACATTCGTTGGAAAGCTACTGTCACTGTGCGTCTTTTCCAGTATAATCTCACTCATTTGTAGCGCAAACAAGAATAATTTCTTTTTTCACTCAAAAATGTCGAACTTTGTGCCTGAAAAAGTGTTTGTGAGGGCAGTTCATCTTCACTACTTTAATAAGAAGGCAATCGCGGTCCGCTTGTGACTGGCCATGAAACAACTCTAAGCGAAAAAGGTCATATGTCAACTGCAAAGCCAAATATCCATGACGCTGAGGTAATGCTTTGTATTTGGTGGGTTCAGAAGAGCTTGCTGAATTATGAGCTTCAAAAATCGAGTGAAACCATTAATGGGACAACAACTATCAAGTTGAGGCGAACGGTAGGCCAAAAAAGAGCTTTATCAAGGTTACATCAATGAACCGAAAACAATGGACTAGGTGATAACAATAGTAAAACGAATGTGGGGCTATTCACAAGTGAAACCAAATAACCTCTATTTCGTTCGCCATCACTAAGTGGTGCAACAAATTCTCTGTCACCCATAGCCAAATACCTAAGGGTTGAGATTGATACCAAACGGAACTGGAAACATTGAAAAACAATTACGAAAAGCTTGTATTTCACTATCAAGAGAATACTTGGTAGGAACTCCCAGATCTTCGCATCTATCTCTCTCTATCCTCGTACCAAACTCGATAAGCATCTTCAAAGCAGAAGCACTGGGCATAGAGAAGGCCTGTTGAGCTCTATTGAGTAAATACGTAAGGATACAGGCGGCATTTCTGGCCTTGTTGTCGGAAAATATTACTACCAACGTAGTCAACAACTGCTAGAAGATTTTGAACTCACTAGCAGATCAATCCCACTTATCCATAATCTAGGTTCCCGGTCATAAGAACATAGCGGGGCATTGAGCATTTTGAGAACATGAGCTAAAAATGGGTCTTCTTGTTTAGCGTAGGCCCCGCTTACGCGATTATAGCCGCATCAACTCTTAGCCTCTCTTCATCGTTTGGCGCCAGTTGGTAATACCAAGTGAAGCCAGATTGCTCTTCACCGCGTAACCGCTGTCTCTTGATTCGCTGAACTATGTTAATTTCGTCGTATAGCTCGTACAGCTCATCGCTCCATCGTCTACGGTATTCGCTGTTGCCAACGCGAAGAGGACCATAAAACTTCCGCAAAACTTTTCTCTCGCAAACTTCTAAAGCCGGCTCATCGGACGTTAACATCGTCCAAGCTTCTGTACCATACATCTGGATGGGAATGATGAGCAACTTGTAGAGTTTGATTTTGGTTCGTCGAGAGAGGAATTTGCTATTCAATTGCCTACTCAGTCCAAAGCAGCACCTGTTGCTAAGAGTGATTCTACGTTGGATTTCAAGGCTAGACGCCATTCGTTTCGCTTCTTTGTCTAACTTGGAGAAAGCAGAACTTACGTTGCGGTTGTTATGATCAATTATATCAATATCACCGACATAAGCCAATCTACTTACCGCAAGGTATATATTTTTCTCCGTTCTGAATTGTCATGGAAAGAGTTAATGTTTGATTGAATATGAAGATGACAGTAACCCGATATTATTTTCCCCAAAACGAACCAAAATGATATGGAAAGAGGCATGGAACTTACCAGAAACACTGCTGAATTGCTTAAATCAGTGCTCAAAAACAGGAATGCAGCTTTTTCAGGAATGTCTTCCTCCTGGCTTAGATATTGTGAGAAACAGTTCACTTCCTACTTAGCTAAAGTTAAGGGCGAGCTTGTTTGTTGTACCAATTTCGAAGATATGATCGATACATTTCAGTTCTCATACCGCACAGCCGCGTATTTTCATAGCTTCCTCAACCTCCAGGAAATTTAGAAGACCTTTGATTTTTTTTTTTTTTTTTGAATCATAAAGTTCTACCCACCGATTTTCAACAATCTACAATTGATGAAGCAAATTATCAAGTCACTTGGAAGAGATGGAAATTACTTCAAATACTTAATAAAAAAAAGTTGCCAGTCTACCCGAAGACAAGGTTGAACGAAGGTTATAAGGTTAATGCTTAAATCTTTCAAGCGTCTTTTTTTCTGCTCAGTATTTTATTAATTTACGTTTGTTTTAAGTTTTTCAAATTTTTGAATTTTTATTTATGCAATTTTAACTATTAAACCTCTTAAACACCTGTCCTTCTGTTCAATCTTTCATTAAATTATTCATATTTTTAGCGTTTTAATTTTTGAAACTTTTTACTTATGTTATTTTAGTTCTCACACTCTCTCTCACACACTTCTATTTTCGCTCCATCCTTTATGAAATTACTTTATTTTAAGTTTCTAAACCTTTTAATTTTTCACTTATGTAGTTTTAACTATTGAGCCTCACACACCTTTTTCTCCTACTTTTTAAAGTTTTCTTAATGGCATTTTGTATCAGACATTTTTCCCTTTTCATCATTTCTCATTTGTAAAGGGTGATCCAAGTAGAGGTACTTTTTTCAATAGCCTCTTTTTTGACAGATCACGCGTGAGTCGTGTCAAGCTGTCATGTTATTTATGTTCAGTATTGTTTGGCAGTTCATGGTGGAAAGACTTACGCTTGAAAAACGTTTACAAATCATTAATCTTTATTACGGAAATTCACGTTCTGTAAAGAATATGTTGCGCGCGCTTCGCGCAACTTATGGTCAACATAATCGGCCTACTGAGAGGACTATTCGCAACACCATCACCCATCTTGAGACGCAGCATACATTATTGGATAATATTCGACCGAATAGACTTCCGCAGTGAAGAAAATATAGCCGCCGTAGGGGCTAAGGGTGTACACGAGGGCCGAGGAGAGTCGATTTGGCGCCGTTCGCAGCAACTCGGACTGACGTACGGAACGTCTAGGCGCATTTTTCGTCGAGTTCTTAAATTGAAAGAGTACAAAATACAGCTTGTGCAAGAACTGAAGCCGCTCGACCTTCCCAAGCAACATCGCTTCGCTCTGTGGACTCTTGAAAATTTCCAAGAAGATCCGACGTTTTCGAGCCAGATTTTGTTCAGCGATGAGGCCAATTTCTGGCTCAATGGGTATGTAAATAAGCAAAGTTGCCGCATTCGGTACGAAGAGCAACCTGATGACATTCAAAGCTGCCACTTCATCCAGAAAAACAACGGTTTGGTTGTTTGCTTGGTTTGGTTTGTGGACCAGTGGAACCATAGGTCCATATTTCTTCAAAAATGACGTCGGTGAGAACGTAACCGTCAATGGCTACCGTTATCGCGCCATGTTAACCAACTATTTGATGCCTGAAATTAAAGCTCGTGATCTCCGCGACATTTGATTTCAACAATTCAACAAGACGGCGCCACTTCCCACACAACGCATCACTCAGTGGATTTATTGAGAGAACACTTCGATGAGCAGATAATTTCACGTTATGGGCCGGTCGACTGGTCACCACGATCATGTGATATTACACCGTTAGACTTTTTCCTGTGAGGATATGTAAATTCTAAATTCTATGCGGACGATCCCACTTTGATTCAGGCCTTGGAGCAAAACATTACGCGTGTCATTCGCCAGCTACCAGTCGAAATGATCGAATGAGTCATCGAAAATTGGACTCAACGGATGGACCATCTGAGACGAAGGCGCAGCCAACATTTGAAAGAGACAATTTTCAAAAAATAAATGTCAAAGAGTGTTCTTGCGCATGCTAATAAATATTTCCCAAAAAATTTTAATTTTCTGTGATTTTTTTCCTTAAAAAAGTAGAGAATCTCGAAATGGATCCCCCTTTACATACACCTTTTTTCTATGAATATGTCGTATATTTGTGTGTGTGTATCAACATAAATCATTCAGACGGCCTCCCTCCGCTACTTACATTGTAAGGAAATCCATTAAGTATTAGCTAAGCACTTTCAATATCATTTCTTCACACCTAACATCGCATATGCCCGCCACACCTGCACATACGTACACACGTGAGATGTATTTATGTCTTTTATTATCGCAATTAAAAAAAACGGATAATGGGATTGACAGTAATGTATCGGTCAGTGGCTTGAAAATTCCTAACCACAACATGTCATGGCTCGGTTTCGAAATCGTTATTTTACTGACTCCTGTCAAGCAATTCACTACACATGGCGCACCATTTAATTGCCCTTGTGGGTTGGCATACTCGTATATGCAACAATAGCAAAAATTTTAATTTCTATAAATCAAATGGATTAATATTGTACTAAGCACATTGTACACTCACACATATATATATATACACGCATGCAACCCAGTGTGTGTGTAAAATTCTGTAAACATTAAAATTGATTGGCTGCAGTGTGACGTTAAATAGATGGATGAATGCAAATACTGTTGGTTGAATCGATTTTGGTGAATCGATCGGAGGCGTTGCGCTGATTGCCTGGCATCGGGACAAACTAAATATGTAATATTTCTATTAAATTTACATATGCACATACCTATGCTAGTATCTTTATGTGTATTTTGGCAATAAAATACACATTTAATGTTTTGGCCATTAAATTACGTCCCTGCAGACGGAGATGAGAGAACGACAAAATTTTCATATTAGGAAGGAAAATATTTCAGCAAAGCAGTATAGAGGCAAATCTAAAGGGAAAACTTCATCAATCAGTTACTACTGCGTAGAAAACGAGCAGGCAGGCTGACAGTTAGGGATGGCAACAGAATTATTGCTGTTGAAGTGGATTGAGAGCACCGCTGAGGAGCAGACAAACTTAGTTAATAACGTCTGACGACTTATCTAACGGGATGCTCAAGCAGAGAGCTGTTTCGAAGGTTTAGAATCAGAAGTTTCGGTCAGTGAGTTTTGCCCTTCTTTCTACGAGGTGGTTATTGGCAGCTACTCATTGCGTTGTAGGACATGCGTTCAGTATGTCGTGGTTGAGTCTGGATAAGAAGGAATTAAGTCTGCTACAGTATCCGCCCTTACGTGTGCCAAAATAACTCACAATTCAACAGGTAGCTGGAGTCTTCCGTCTGCTATGCGTGGTTGTTGTTTTTCAATTACACTATACACGGTAAGAGATTAATGGAGGTCTTAAAACATCTTAGCGCTTAGGTCCTGTTGGTAGGATGTCACATCCAGTATCTCTGTGATAAAGGGTGATCCATTACGAGTTTCCTTACTTTTTTAAAGAAAAGAAAAACACAGAAAATTCAAATTTAAATTCAAATGCTGGCCACGGCTACGTCTCAGATTGTCCATCCGTTGAGTCCAATTTTCGATGACCCGTTCGAGCATTTCGACTGCTAACTGGCGAATGACATGCGTGATGTTTTGATTCAAGGCCTGCATCGAAACGAGATCATCAGCATAGACTTTCGACTTTACATATCCCCACAGGAAAAAGTCATCTTGGTGGAATCATTCGATATCATACGATCTTGGTGGCCAATCGACCGGCCCAAAACGTGAAATTATCTGCTCACCGAAGTATTATCTCAATAAATCCATTGACTGATGCTATGTATGGGAAGTGGCGCGCTCTTGTTGACGTCCAAATGTCGCGGAGATCACGAGCTTCACTTTCAGGCATCAAATAGTCGGTTAGCATGGCGCAATAACGGTTCCCATTGACGGTTACGCTCTCACCGGCATCATTTTTGCAGATATATGGACCGATGCTTCGACCGGCCCACAAACCACACCAAATCGTTGTTTTTACTGAATAAAATGGTAGCTCTTGAATCTATTCAGGTTTCGTCCGAAATGCGTCAATTTTGCTTGTTTACGTACCCGTTGAGCCAGAAACGGGGCCTCATCGCTGAAAGAAGTTTGGCTCGAAAACGTCGAGTCCTCTTGGAACCTTTCAAGAGCCCGTAGAGCGAAGGGATGTTGCTTGGCAAAGTCGATTTAAGATCTTAAAATGCGCCAAGTCGTTCCGTACGTCAGTCCGAGACTCTGTACGGTCTTCGTGTATACTCTCAGCTACGGCCGCTATATTTTCTTCACTGTTTGCTGGACGTGGTTTATTCGGTTGAATATTCTTTACAGAACGTAAATTTTCGTAATGAAGTTGAATGATTTGTAAAGGTTCTTCAGGCGTAAGTCTTTCCATGATAAAATGCCAAATAACACTCAACAAAAATCACATGACAGCTTGGCACGACTCCCGCGTTTGCTGTCAAAAAGGGCTATTGAAAAAAAAGTACCTCTACTTGAATCACCCTTCATGTATGTATCAGCTCCTATGCAGTTTATAGCCAGAGGAAAGTATTTCAAGTATTGTGGAATAAGCTTTCATGTCTCATATACGCTCTTACCTAGCATATTGGGACAAATACTGATAAAAATTCAAAAAATTGATTGAACCTTCTTAGCGGTGGCCTCATACCCACGCTCTTACCGAGTTTAAGCACTGGAGTGTTTTTTTTATACCAAACTTAATGCTTAAATTCCACGAATATGATTGACCTTCGTTCATTAGCTCTGCAAAAAAAAAACATTTTTTTAACTGCTAAGTGGATAATGGGCTCTCCCTAATTAAAATGAAGCCCCAAGTGGCTTCATAATTTTTTCATTTTTTCAGCTTAGTTATTTTTCGTTTTAGTAATTTTTTTACTGTTTTTTTTTTTTAATTTTTTTTTTTTTTTTTTTTTTTTTTTTTTAATAAATATAAACTCATTTTGACGTACTCCTCTGGGAGAAGAGCTATTATATGAAAAGATAATTCTATGACTTATATTCACATATATACCTACATGGGATGAACGTATGTAAATACTTGTGTATAATCGCATAGTATACTTATATACATATGTATCTTGTCCACAATGAGAATTTGGATAACTGGTCGATAACCAAACAACTAACACTTCACTAAATACACTTTCATTCTTAGCTACATAACACAAATACATACATATAAATATAAACATATGTGATGTGGATAATGAAGACATGCGCTAAAATGTTTACCAAACTCACATACATACATATGTATGTACTCATATACATATATGATGAAGATGTTACAATACTACAATACCGTAATTCAATTGAGTGCTTTGGTGGTTTGACTTTGATAAATATGCAGTAAGTAAGCTTAGCTCTCTCAGTCGTAATTTAATTCGTGTGCATGCAACAATGATTTAAGAATGCGAATATATCGACTGACAAGGCAGTCTTCATTTTATTTCGCTGCACGGAGTTTTCGAATGGATTTGCGTGATTACAAAAATTTAACGAGATCTCTAGTGTCTATGGAAATGTAGACATATATATAAATACATACGAGGGATGGTCCACAAGCTTGTGGTATGAAAAGATTTTAATTAATACCATAAACTAGAATTTGGATGGAGAAAAATACAAAAAAAGCGATTTTTACAACAACAAAAATCAAATTTCGGTAAAATTTACTCATATATTTTTGATCTAGTTATGATTGAAAGAAGAAAAATTCTTCGTTCTCATTAATATCGCGTTCTCATGAATATTATTTTGTTGTTGTTGTTGTAGCGGCTAGCCAACCCCGGATAGGATCAGGTGAGTTCAGTCTTTGTCATCGCGTTAATCTAACGGAAGGCCCAGGAAACGTGCCACTTCGACGGGTTCGAACCAGAGGGAAGAGAGTGTTAGATGAGTCGGGTTGAGTGGGCATACAAAGAGGTAGTTAGTATTGTGTGGGGGATTCATTGCATGCGGAACACGTGTTGGGTATGTCAGGATTGAGGCTGGATAACTGAGAGTTGTGCTTGCTACAATATCCAGGCTTTAATTGTGCCAGTGTTATTAGGGTCTCTCGAGAATGCTCGAGCTCTTGTTCTGCAATGTATGGCGATTGGATTCCGAGCACACCATTCACTGGAAGAGGATTCGCAAAAGTGTTAACGGACTCTAGGTGAATGGTGTTTATGGGCTGTCTGTACGCCGTCCTGTTCGGCGGGTTTTGTCTGTATTGCTGTACAGAGTCGCGGTAGTCAAGTGCTCCCTTCCTGTTGTGTTTTGGTGGTGGTTCAGCTTTCAATAAGTGTCTGTTGGGATGATCCAGACGGTAGCATCCCAGCAGATATTGCTTACACAGCATAACATTATGCTCCTTAACTGGCAGCATAGATGTTTCACTGTGTAAGTGATGCTCCGGCGTTAGCAGCAGGTTTCCCGTCACGTTCCGAAGGGCGGTGTTCTGACATGCTTGTAGCTTCTTCAACTGCATCTCGCAAGTCCCCGGCGTCCAAATGGGAGCAGCATAGCTTACGACCGCCCGACCAATTGCCTTGCGTGTTGCCAACAACGTTTCTTTATCTTTACCCCCGGTGCCACCGGCTAGTGATTTGAGGATTCTGTTGTAGCTCTATACTTTCGTAATCATGAATAGTATCGCGAAGTCCTGTGCAAAATTTCATCAAAATCGACTGAGTAGTTCTCGGGAGCTTCCGACAACCGACTTAGAAAACACGATTTCGAGTAAGATACGTTTAAAGTTTTAAGTAAAACTTCACCTCACTTTGAGCGCGCCTCATCAAGACTGTATCTTCGAAACTTTTAGTCGGATTGACTTGAAACATTAATTTTTTGTAGCTTTGAAGCCCATGGAATGTCTTAAAATTTTCCTCTTATCCTCTGTTAGACCTGTACCATATATTTCAAGCGAGCTGTAATGCTAAAAGGAGCTCGAGTCTCCCAAAGGACAGATCTGATCATTAAACTCTACACTACTTTCGGAGGAGTACACCACACTACTCTTCTACTTTCTGCTTTCATAATAAACTTTCTACTAAATATTCCGAACGGAACAAATGGAAAAATAAAAAAGTTTTAGATCAGAGAAAAATTAGAAAAAAAATAGAAAATATTACTGACGGCTCCAAAAAGGGGACGGTGAAGACTGTGAATAACACACAGCGTGGCTGACCATAGATATAAGACTACCCTGATCGTTATCGTCTTCTATGTAAAACTAATTACAATAACAGTTCCGAACTCTTGATTACTTAGTTCTATGCCCAAAAATAACCCATTAAGGCAATCAAGCTGCGATTAAGTCTCCACAACACAACTAACACCACGAGACTAAACTGGCTATAAAATGTAGAAAGATTCTATAAAAAAAATACCTGTTTCCTCGGCAAAGTACCTATTGGGATCTACGAAACACTAGGAATGCCAAAAGTAGGACAGATAGATTTGGAGCTTGCGCGGGGAAAAAAGAACGAAAACTCTTTTCTTTACAAATCAGTTCTCCATTAACATTGTAAAAGCGCACGCGACCCTTATTGTCGCTCAGCAGCATTTTCTCGCGAGATTTTACTACGAGTGCCTAGGTGAATTAATCTAGTTTTTTACTTTTATAAATAGTTTAAGCCTGAAAAGAGAGGAAATAATGGTATTACAAGGAATCTGTAAGCGAACGCGTACTTTTAGAGGAGACAAACTATCTGAATTAAGTTTCATTAAGCGGCACTAATGCAAATTCAATTTTTATCACTGGCAGACAGCACATATGCGCATTTAGTGAACAGCTGATTTGGCAAAAGATGTTGAGCTCCAAATGGAGGGGATAGATTTAAAAATGCTTAGCAGCTATTTTATTGGCAAAAAAAAATACTTATTTCAAATCAAACTTAACATTTTGCTCCCAAAATCATTAAACAATATACTTAATGCATTTTCAAGCATAATGCATTTTCAAAATATTGCTAAGCATAAATTTAATTTCCATTAGAACGATGAACATGTACCATTTTTCAAAGGATTGCAGCGGTAATCGTTTCTTTTTCACTGGTTTTTGTATGTATCTCTTCTTGAGACAATAGCGAATTCAATTTTTGTCATTCGCAATAGTAAAAAGCCGCCAAAAGTGACAGCATTGCCATATTGAAATTTGCAAATGCAGTTCAAATAGATGAAATTTTTTTGAATTCTCCTAACTACATTCAGAAGAGAAATAATTCAAGAGTTAATGCAAATAAGGTCACTCTTATGCAGAAAATACTTGTAGTCTTGCTCTCTTAGTAGTCTCTACATATCGTTCAGAGCGTGTCTATTGTATTTAACTGACACCCAACCTAACTTTTAGAATCCATTTTTGCTCTCTGCATTTGGTTCAGCGTTTTTCGAATTTTTTATTTCTTCCATATAATAGTTTTTTTTCAAGGCCCTCAATACAGGCGTTTGTATCTGTGTTAACCTCTCTTAATTCGACTCGAAACTCTTATCGCCCAGCCATTTCTTCACGTTTGGAAAGAAGAAAAAGTCGCAGGGGGCTAAATCTGTGGACTATGCTGGATGGGGTAGCACTTCGAAGTCCAATTTAGGAATTTCTGCCATGAAGACTACGCATATGGGTTCACCATTGCATTGTCCTGATGGATCAACTCTTACTTTTTTTAGCCAAATACGGTCATTTCTGCTTCAAATCAATATTGAGTCTGCCCACATGCTCTGAATAATATTCGCCGGCGATCGTTCTACCATTTGTAAGGTAATCGGTGTGAATGACACCCCCTGCGGGTTAGTGGTTCAATAATTTACACGCGATAAGGTATGTCTGTCGCAAGAGGCAACTAAATCCAATAGTTCCTGCGTCTTTATACCGGAACGATCCGGATTTTTACCCAGCCAAGGACTGTCACTCCCGCAATATTCCCCGAAACCCAATTTGGGGAATGTTTCTGTGGTTACAACAACAGCAGCGACAACAACAATAACAACTCGTGCATCCCGAAAAACTGTGACCATGGACTTGTTGGCTGGCAGACACACCTAGTGCACGTTCAGTGATTCGGTTCGGTGGATGCATGTGTTTCGTTTAGGGTTACGAAGTGGCGCAAAAATTCGTTTGGATAGCGATGGAATATCGCGAAACACTACTTTGAAGTGATTACACGGTTGCGCTTATGGTCGTGTATGACCAATTGCGGTACTCATCGTACGGGTAGATTTTTCATGTCAAAATATTCTTGTGAAACGTGATGTGTCCGCAGAGTTGAGATGCCCACAGCCTCAGCCATCTCACGCTTTTTAATCTCCGGCTGTGCAATATCATTCTATAGATTTTATCGACGATTTCTGGCGTGACGACCGCTTTTGAGCGAACATTCGGCGTCAATTTTACTGGTGTGACCACAAACGGAACTCAATAAACCACTTTTTAACCATTGAAATTTATGTTGCAGAGTCCCCATTGCATTTGTCAAGTCTTTCCTGGGTTTCGGTGTTGGTTTTTGTGCGCAAAAGAAATGCTTATTTTTTTCCACAACTTTTCGGCCTCCCCTAGTACGTTCATACTGAATTAACAAAACAATTTTACACATACATATGAATATTTCCATAATGGCAATACTAGTAGCTACAGAGTCATCTATCTCTCCCTCCAAACTTTCTGCATTTATTCAATCTAATGCAAAAATTTTAAATTTTTGCAATAAAAAGTTTGACAGTGAACTTTGCAACTTTTAAAGCTTCCGAAATGCATTTTCATGCAACAACAAATTTAAATAGAATTAATTCCTAAACAGCCACAACTACAAATGAAGTTAATGGAGGAGTTTGGCATAGACAGTTTCATCTGATTCTGAACTATATTGACATATCATCATACTAACGATGTGAAGAAATCACATGCAGACATACACATTTTTCATACATACGTACATTTGTCAATAGAAATAAATAGTGCTTGTGATAAGCAAATTACTTCACTAGTTTGTTTTAAGAAAATATACATAATGATCCTTATAAGCCCGTAGTAGGCAACTCCTCCGCCACCCGAGCCTGAGCTTACACATATTTTTGTTCGTGTGAATATTTAAATTTTTGTTTAAATAAAAGCTTACGCCAGGAAATTAAATTTCTACCAAGCATTCTGAGAAGTGGTAAATTTTGATAGCGATTTTCCAGCCAAAAAAGAAAATAATAATAAAAGTAACAACTCTGTCACATGCTCCACTGTTAGAGCTGAGATTAGAAGAAGCTGATGATGGAGTTCATGCATGAGAACCATAATGTGGCACTTAATATGTTGTATAACTAACTATATATTAACGACTTAAAAGATTTTTGGCCGAGCTAATGCTCCGCTTTATGGAGATCGTCTTGATATTTTTCGAAAAATCCGTCGGTCGAATCGTAATTTGGCTGAATGGGATACTCCAAAGTTTTCACTTAATAAATGAAATTTGTTTCCATTAGAAAAGTGGAAAATTCAATGTGTTAACACCTAGCTTCTAACGGGTGATCCATTTCGAGGTTCTCTACTTTTTAAACAAAAAAAACACAAAAAATTCAAATCTAATGAGGAATCTTCATTATCATTCGAGAGAACATTCTTTGGCATTCATTTTTTGAAGATTATCTCTTTCAAATGTTGGCTACGTCTACGTCTCAGACGGTCCATCCGTTTAGTCCAATTTTCGATGACTCGTTCGAGCATTTCGACTGGTAACTGGCGAATGACACGCGTGATGTTTTGTTCCAAGGCCTGAATCGAAGCGGGATTGTCCGCATAGACTTTAGACTTTACATATCCACACAGGAAAAAGTCTAACGGTGTGATATCACACGATCTTGGTGGCCAATCGACCGGCCCAAAACGTGAAATTATCTGCTCACCGAAGTGTTCTCTCAGTAAATACATTGATTGATGCGATGTATGGGAAGTGGCGCAACCTTATTGATGTCCAAATGTCGCGGAGATCACGAGCTTCAATTTCAAGCATCAAATAGTCGGTTATCATGGCGCTATAACGGTCGCCATTGACGCTTACGTTCTCGCCGGCATCATTTTTGAAGAAATATGGATCGCTGATTCCACCGGCCCACAAACTATACCAAACCGTTGTTTTTTCTGTATTTTGTACGCTTTCAATTTAAGATATCGACGAAAAATGCGCCTAATCGTTCCATACGTCAGTCCGAGTTGCAGCGAACGGCGCCGAAGCGACTCTCCACGGTCTTCGTGTACACCCTTAGCCACAACGGCTGCTATATTTTCTTCACTGCGATGATTTTTTAATTTTAATTAAGTTGATTTTCCATATGAATAAATTTGATAGAACATTTTGAAAGGAAACTTTTTGAATTTCGCCAATGTCAATGCTATGATTAATGCGCAGTAACTTCTCTGATTGCTTTGATACTATAAAAGCGTAATTATCCTGCAAATCACAGAAAGACTGTAAAAGTTCAAATTTAGGTTTATGTGTGTTTTTAATAGGTAATATCAATAAATGTAGCTCTAGCATATGCACATTAGGGTGATTCAATCAAACTTTTTTGTGTTTCTTTCAAATTAGTCGAAAATGGCTAATAAAATTTGTCAGTGTCCTTGCACAGGACGTAGTTCAACTTTAAGTAGCGAATAAAGGAGTGAGAGCTCAATGCCATCTGCCTTAATGGTGGGCCGTTGCACAGCCGAAAAATATTGCTACTTAGCAATATCATTCACGCGAATCGCCAAAGATCTTGCCACAATACTCATCAAAATGGAATTCCTATTTTACGCCCATTATTACGCCTATTTTCTTTTAGAAGAGAAAGACCACTTCTCAGAGTACTGGTAATGCACACACGAGTACAGCCCACGCCACGAGGTCAAACTCTTGTTTCGTGGAGTGGGGAAAAAATAGATCTTTCACACAATGATTTGAAAATTCGGTCCCCACAATAAGACTTCTCCAAATGTGTTGATGCTCATCTTCAGAGAGGCACGAAATAGTATTCACACGGTGGCAGTGCGCACTGTGTTACGGAATATCATATTTTTGAGATCTAATCAAACCACGGTTCTAAATTGTTATGAAGGTTTTTGATCTAAATGTGGTCATCCTCGGGAGGGAACATAACTCCTTCTAGTGTATATCTGAAGACTTTTCGAAACATTATCTTTCCGGCTACTGCACGTTTGAGGAACATAGATCTGATGACATATGTGCTGAGCTATGGTACCTTGTATTGAGTAAACAGCAACAAAAAGTAAAAAAAAAGCCTGCACCGTAGGCAGAAGAGACGACGATAAAAGCATCCAATGAATCGCCTCTACGAGATTTCGGGAGCACGAATACGAATACCACAGTGAATGGGTTATATCTAAATGGATTAAAACAGTCCAGCTTCCGTTGATGGAAGCAAAAAAGGAGAAAGACCAAAACTCCTTTGGAAGGATGAATTGGAGAGAGCTTAGCTCGATTGGGTTGCCGAGGGGTAACTTGGATATTGGTTGGAAGAGGACTTGAACTCCGGTCTTCCGAATTTCTATTTCGGCCGCCTGTTTTCCAATACATAACTGCCTGTATAACATGTTGGTTCTCTGCCTCTCGTTCTCTCTCTTTCACTATTTCATCTGTCATTCGTATTTGGTATCTTCGTTACACTGTCCTCTGGAGCTAGTACTGGAACTGGAACTTTGTTTGTTTCATTATCAATTTGGGAGACGGAAATTATAGGCCATTCTTCCTCAACTAAATGTTTTCGCGCGCCTACTTGTCTGGTGGAGCCCATATATATATAGTCACGGGGGAAATGTCCTGATCTTCTTGAGAATCTTTGTAATTATTCTTTTGGCAGTTGTATCACCACAACATATCTCCTTGAAGAATTTTGGCGTTTCCAAGATTCCTTTCACCACATCTGGGCTTACCAATTTCTTACAGCTTGCTTTTTACACTGATCTACACAAGAGTGCAACCGTTTCCTGTGTCTGAGCATACTAGACAGTATCTGCAAGTGTTGGCTTTAGATACGCATGCGTCTCTCGCTTGCTATACTCGTTCCTTATACCGCTGAAAAGCCTCTGAATTTGTATCCTTGCGAGGTGTTCTATAAGACTATATCCAAAAGACAAATGAGGTAGCCGCTCAATCTTCCGAACAAATACCTGCAGGCTCTTGTTGGCTTTTAGGTAGCGGTTCTCTGACTCCAACTGGAAAGTTTGCCTGCTATGCTCGCTACCATAGCGTCTTTCCACGGCTTGCATTAATGCCTCGTAGTTATGCCTCTAATACGGGAACTCTCTGTAAATTTTCCACTGTAGGTCCTTTCAATGCAGCGAATAAGGCAGCTGATATTTCTTCAATTTTCCAGTTATTTGCTATAGCCATCTTTTCGAACTGGAGTTTAAAGCTGTGGAAAGGTTTTGTGCCCCCCGAGGGTGTTCCTCGAAATGATTGGACGATTCAAAAGCAATTCGCGGCCTCGACCATCCAATTCATTGACTTTGATCTCTTTGAGTTTCTCGATTTTATGCTGTCTCTCCTTGAGTTCTGCGATATCTTTAATAAAACTCTCTTGAACCTGTAAGAGCCGGATGAAATACACGCTTCCTTCCTTTCCTTAGTCACAATATATACATGTTTTATTTATCTCCTCGTCAGCCTACAACCCAAAAGTATGGAAAAATAATTGCGTTCGCCACTTGGCAGGGAATTTCCAAGTTTATTCTCTCATGTAATGCTGGTCTGGTCAGGATTTGAATCCATTTCCCTCCGAATTTCTATATATTTCTTGCTTAAAAATATTTTTCCAGAATAAAATATATATTTTTTAGTGCTTTAAACATGCGTAAATACTTTTAAGTACTTCAGCGTTGAATTTATTTTTTTTTTTGTGTAAGCAAAGAGAGAGAGAGAGAGAGAGGAGGAAGAGATGGAGAAATAACTTTTCGCCCTTCAATGCCAGAAGTAATACATATTTGATAACTCGGTAAAGCCATTGAGTGTCTTCTACTCGTCAAAACTAATAACTTAAGTTCACTCGTATTTGCTGCAGCATGCCTTTTAAGGACGAAAAAAACTTTATCAAATGTATTGTCATTGCAGCTTCTTATTGTGAACGTTCGTATGTAATTCACAAAATTGCTTGCAATTTTCTGTGCACACAATACCCGTGACAGAAGAAGAGTTTTTCCTTTTCTTTACTAAGTTGGAAAATCACTCAATAAATTTGTTTTGAAATTATTTCTTTGAGTGAATAGAATTGATTGATATTAATGCTTAAAATGTTTTCCTCTTTTGAAATTAAATAGATTTTTTATTGTTTATAGGTTATTAAACATAGCAGTTGACGGTTAGGTTATATATTAAAGCGATATAATGAGGAATTCGGCCGCAATAGCCTTACGTACTACAATTCGTAAGGCCAGGGTTCGAGTCCAGCAACGAGCAACATAAAAAATTATAGAAAATAAATTTTTCTAATTGCAGTCGCCCTCGCCAGCGAATGTCAAGTCCTCCGAGTGTATTATTGACATGAAACAAAAGCTCCTCATAAAAATCCATCAGCCGTTCGGAGGCGGCTTAGAATAAACTGTAGGTCCCTCCGTTTTGTTGGTAAAAAACATCAAAATGCAAAACCACAACTTGGAGGAGCAGCTCGGCCGAAAACCGCTTCAGGTTACAAAGCGACAAATATGTATATAATGAAGAATCGTAACCTTCCAGTGGTAGCCCTGTTCAGACCGACTAAACTCTACGTCTTTAGACCCAGATGGTGTCGAACAGGTACCTCCCCCATAACTCAGGGGGTATTGTATTTTAATGGCCATTGATGGCTTGTTGGACATTATTATAACAGCATCCTGGATGCCGGTTTACCTCCAGAAGTATTGGCGAATTGCTTCAGCATGGATTCAGCGCAAAGGATCAAATTCCATCCGCTGCACTGTCTGAATCAAATCCATCGGCACCAATATAATAATCATGCTAATGCTCACACATTTTGGTCCTGCTGGAGCAAGTTCCAAAGTTATCTTTTGCCACTTTTTCCACTCATTACCGCCTGGGTTGAAGAGGTGTACTATGAATTACCTGAGTGGTCGGCAATCATTGGTTGACTTTCGACGTCAAACTTCAAAGCTAAGAAAAAATAAGTAGGGGGTTGATCGATGACTGTTCGATATTGGCGGCTGGCCAGGATATTGATAGGCATTGTTCGAAAGTAAACTGCTATCTCGCCGACCTTTCCAACCTCTTCACTGCACAACAATTAGAACTACAACCAGCAAAATCCTCTACAACCCTTTTCAGCTGGACGTACAGCAATTTCGACAAGCTCCACTCGACTAGAACAACTTAGGTTCGGCACTAACCCCTATTTTCATGCCCACTCTAGAGGTCGTAAACAGAGGGTGCACTCATATCAGAAGATTTCTCCGTATAACTGGATAACAGTACTTATGGATGGAAAGCTAATTGGCTAATGTGCCACATAAAATTTATGTCGTACGCAGATGACAGAGCGGTTAAACTCTATAAAGAAGCTATCTCAAAATTTTAAAAAGGGCGTCACGGATGGTTCTGCCGACTCCAAAACTTTCGAATAGGGGCTTCCACGGACCTAAACAACACCTCAATGGGCACGGTTGGGATAGCCCTATCTAAAGAAGTTGCTTCAACTCTAGGACCCTGCCCAAACCATACGATCTCACTGAAAACCATTCGATCTCAATGTCTGAATGCATCGGCTATGCTTTTAGTCGCTTGGAAGTACTTGAAGAGGACCTCGACTTATGGGTTTTGACACCGACAGAGACTTTTGGTGCTACTCAGAGCCAGTTTTTTAAATGTTTTGCGGGCATACAAGATTCAGCTGCTTTCGCTTCTGCCAATGGCAGCTTTGCAAATGCCTAGGAGATGGTCCCTCAGTTCCCTTGGATGTACAGAGGTTGTTCTGCATCTTGGTTCAGATAAGACGGACAGCAAGCAATAGTGTAGCTTGATAATTTTATGTTGGAATTGGATACTTCAGATAACCATATTTTGGGTTCCAGCAAAGTTGATCGGCATCAGAAAGTTTCGTCATTGAAGTTGAGTTTTCTGACATTCTTATCCGTCCTGATGTTAAAATTTTCGATGGCTTTGTTGATATCGGGGCGGAGTAACGGAGTAGAGAAATCACAGACTACAGCGTCCTACTCTTTCATCGGATGGTAGAACCTCGTTTAGAGGTAAACTATATCCATTGGCGTCCACACTCTCTCTTCTATCACAAATCCTAAACCTAATATTTGCGCTGCTTTTTTCGAGCTTTCCCACTCTTTAAAAAAAAAAATTCAAATTTAATGGGGAATGTTTATTATCATTCGAAAGAACATTCTTTGAATTTTTTTTTTTTTTTTTTGAGGATTATCTCTTCCATATGTTGGCCGCGGCTACATTTCAGATGGTCCATCCGTTGAGTCCAATTGAGTTCGATGACTCGTTCGAGCATTTCATCTGGTAACTAGCGAATGACAAGCGTGATATTTGGCTCCAAGGCCTGAATCGAAGCGGGATTGTCCGCATAAACTTTAGACTTTAGATATCCCCACAGGAAAAGTCTAACGATGTGATATCACACCATTTTGGTGACTAATCGACCGGCCCAAAACGTGAAATTATCTGCTTCCCGAAGTGCTCTCTCAATAAATAAATTGATTGGTGCGATGTGTGGGCAGTGGCGCCGCCTTGTTGAAACTAAATGTCGCGGATATCACGAGCTTCAAATAGTCGGTTATCATGGCGCGACAATGGTCGCCATTGATGGTTACGCTCTCACCGGCATAATTTTGAAGAAATATGGACCGATGATTCCACCGGCCGGATCTTCTTGGAACTTTTCAAGAGCCCATAGAGCAAAGCGATGTCGCTTGGGAAGATCGAGCGCCTTCAGTTCTTGCACAAGCTGTATTTTGTACGCTTTCAATATGAGATCTCTACGTAAAACGCGCCAAGTCGTTCCATACGTCAGTCTGAGTTGCTGCGAACGGCGCCGAATCGACGCTCCAAGGTCTTCGTGTACACTCTCAGCTACGGGCGCTATATTCTACGTGCTGGACATGGTCTATTCGGTCGAATATTATCCGATAATGAATGCTGGTTCTCAAGATGGGTGATGGTGTTGCGAATAGTACGTCCAGTAGGAGGATTATGTTGACCATAAGTTGAGCGAAACGCGCGAAACACATTCTTTACAGAACGTGAAATTTCGTAAGAAAATTTGAATGATTTGTAAACGTTGTTCAGGCGTAAGTCTTTCCATGATGAAATGCCAAATAATATTGAACAAAACTAACATGACAGCTTGACACAACTCACGCGTGATCTGCCGAAGAAAAGGCTATTGAAAAATGTAGCTCTTCTTGGATCACCCTTTATAACCGTTGTATTATGGCATAAGGATTCATCTTCTACCCTCCTTTTTCCGTTCATCGAATTTTTGGCAGTTTTCAAACAAGGTTTTTGGTTTCTCTCTCATTAAGCTTATCATTCCGAGAACTTTTGGACCTCACGTTGTATTAAACACTCCTTACCAGCCATAGGAATGATGACTTTAAAAATATTTGAATATAAACTCACTGACTCGTTCGAGTCAAACTTGGGGAGAAATATGAAAATTTGGAAAGTCTTTTGTTGATTATAATAAAAACGGGTCGTTAATAGTTCCAAATTACTTTAGAAAGAAATGAGACAAACTGATTTGACTGACCCTAACAACAAATTTGACAAATCTGTTTCACAAAAAAGGCAACACTGACAGAAACGAGCAATCAAAAAAGGATTTGCATAATGCAAAAATGATTATACGCACAGTTGTTGTTGTTGTTGTTTGCCTTGTTGTTGTGAACTCATTCGGTAACGATTTCACAGTTTGTAGTTTTCTTTTGATATTTGCAGCTTACAAATTAACACATCACACTCGCAACCCAACCAACAACAACGAAAGTGAAGTGGGCGACATATTCAACATTCAAAAAGTCCTTGAGGGTACAAAACTTACAGCATACGGATGCGCACACAAATTAAAAAAAAAAACAGGGGGAAAAGTTCTAAAAACAACAAAAAACAAAAAAAACAAAAAAAATTGAAAACGGAAAACGAAATAAACCAGACAGTCTGCAACGTTTCATTTCTGCTTGTTTGCACACGCGCAACGTAGTAGTTTTAGCTCAGCAAACGAAAAAAAAAGGAGAAAAAAAGAAATTTTCAACTGACAAATATTTTGTAAACTTTTTTGTTTTGTTTGTGCGCCCTAAAGCGAAAGCATTTGCATTATTAATTGTTTATTTTCAAATGGTTTTTCTTGTATTATTCATCTCAAACTACTTCACTCTCTCACGCACTTTTACTCTCTTCCTTCTTGTAGTTGCTGTTATTACACTGGAACGGTCAAACACTTGTGCAGAAGTACCAATCAATTTATTAATTTGCTTCCGACACGGTCTTCAGCCTCTAAACGCATAATAAATTGCAAGCTACAACCATAGAAATAGCGGTACAGATCATAAAGTGAAATAACAAACAACAACAACTACAACTATTGGGTGGATTTGCGTGTTTTATCAACATCATCTTTGCTCGCTCATAAAATGGCTGTAAAAGGCGTTTTATTAGCCACTACTACCACCAGCAGCATGACGTCCTCCAGTGTATACTCGTCGTCGTACATCTCGCGTATGACTTGTTTCGCATTTTGCCTACTCTCCGCGCTGCCGTTGCCGTTCTTCACAACAGCTAATCGTAAGTTCAATCGCTCAATAAATGATTTATTATATTTTAAACATATGTATTAGGGTTGTTGATATTCTAGACATTTTTGGAGTTTCGAAAACGTGGACCTCGTTGATGCTCTTCCGAATTGCTTCCCTATAACTTTCATCTCCTCACGAGATCCGACTATAAAAAAGTTCTCCTTCGTAATTGGCGTCGAAGAGTCATTGTGTATAGCATACAGTTGTAAGTTCCTGAAAACTCTTTCCGACTTGATGAAGAGAACACCAAGAATGGTATTCTCCTGATCTACCCGTACGCGCTCTCTGTACCCACTCAAACAAAGTAGAACCAGTGCATTAATGTATATCAGTAGTGCCCTGAGAAGCACGCCAAATGAGGCTCTGAATACAAAATTCAATACCTTGCTACTGGATTTGGAGGTAAGGGGTGATCCATTTCGAGGTTCCCTACTTTCTTAAATAAAAAAGACAGCAAATTCAAATTGAATGAGGAATCTTTATTATCATTCGAAAGAACATTCTTTGGCATTTATTCCTTGAAGATTTTCTCTTTCAAATGTTGGCCGAGGCTACGTCTCAGATGATCCATTCGTTGAATCCAATTTTCGATAACTCGTTCGAGTATTTCGACTGGTAACTGGCGAATGACTGGCGTCATGTTTAGCTCCAAGGCCTGAATCGAAGCGGAATTGTCCGCATAGACTTTAGACTTCATATACCCCCCCAGGAAAAAGTATAACGGTGTGATATCACACGATCTTGGTGGCCGCCAATCGACCGGCCCATAACATGAAATTATCTGATTTATCCATTGATTGATGCGATGTGTGGGAACTGGTGCCGTCTTGTTGAAACCAAATGTCGCGGAGATAACGAGCTTCAATTTCAGGCATCAAATAGTCGGTTATCATGGCGCGCGATAACGGTCGCCATTACGGTTATATTCTCATCGGCATTATTTTTGATGATCGACTATTCCACCGGCACACAAACCACACCAAACCGTTGTTTTTTTTCTGTCTGAAATGGCAGCTCTTGAATCTCTTCAGGTGCGGCAATTTTGCTTGCTTACATACCCATTGAGCCAGAAATGCACCTAATCGCTAAACAAAATATGGCTCGAAAACGTCGGATCTTCTTGGAACTTTTCAAGGGTCCATGGAGCAAAGCGATGTCGCTTCGGAAGATCGAGCGGCTTCAGTTCTTGCACAAACTGTATTTTGTATGCTTTCCATTTAAGATCTCGACGTAAAATGCGCCAAGTCATTCCATACGTCTGTCCGAGAGTTGCTGCGAACGGCGCCGAATCGTCTCTCTACGATCTTCGTGTACACACGTAGTGAGTGAGACCGCTATATTTTCTTCACTGCGTGCTGGACGTGGTCTAGTCGGTCGAATATTATCCAATAATGAATGCTGGGTCTCAAGATGGCTGATGGTGTTGCGAATAGTACGTTCAGTAGGCCGATTATGTTGACGATAAGTTGAGCGAAGCGCACGGAACACATTCCGTTACAGTTCGTGAATTTTCATAATAAAATTAAATGATTTGTAAACGTTGTTCAGGCGTAAGTCTTTCCATGATCAAATACCAAATAATACTGAAGAACAAAAATAATATGGCAGCTTGACACGACTCACGCGTAATCTGTCAAAAAAAGGCTATTGAAAAAAGTACCGCTACTTGAATCACACTATATTTTCTGAGTTCTCAAGTTGACGAGTGAGCGAAGTGAACGCAAAGTGGCCGAGTTAGAGAGTTTGTTTAAAATTTTGCAATTTTCGCATGATTTTGAAAGTTTCTAAACGCTTTATGGTTCATTCTTACAAAATATGATCTCACGCAACACAACGAAGATTGCAGCAGTTGAAAGAGGCGATTGAGGACGCCAGAAGAAAGGAGACTTGTGTATTCCACTTTTACCTTATCGGAGCTTTATAAATTTTAAGTCAACGAACCTATCGATTATAGGTTTTGTGGGAATAAATTGGCTCGTCCTAGTGTTTATATTATTTACGTATTTATTTATGTATTTATTTATGTGTGTATGTATGTGCGTGCACGAAGAGTAAAAAATTTGATTTATACGATTTTGCAACATTTTTTTTTCTTTTGCTTTTTTTATGCAAATTGTGGCAGCTGAGGTAGGTCTTATGCTACATATACATTCATACACTCATATATTTATACATTCATACATTCAGACATTTATACATTCGTACAACAAATATACAGTATTTAATGGCATTCATATAAACAAACAAACAAAGATTAATACAGAATTATCCAATCCTTTCTTCTGCGCAGCGCAGTCGAAAGCAGATTGTAGGTAATTTTTCAAATTTCACCACACACCGCCATTTAGCAATTTACACGCTGACCACATTGCTACTCGTACCATTTATTGTGTGAGCAACTGAGCGTGGAAAATTGCGTTTAGCTCGCACTTTGGTACAATTAAAATTTGTGCGCTCGAAGCAGTCTTCGATGAATGTGCTACTTACTGCAAAAGGATCATCTAAGTAAATAACGGTGTAGTGGTGTGTGTGTGTATGCCTGTGTATAGTTGTAGATATATATATGTAAGTATGCTTGTAGGCGTGTACTCGCCCTATAATAAACACCGTTACGCTGCTGGCGCTGTCAACGAACTGTGCCAGGTTCTTCATGATGAAGCAATTAACTAAGTTAAATAAATGAGACTTTTTCTCTCATTCTCTCAACTAAAATAAACAAGTTAATTGCTTTTGTTGCTACATATTGTTATGTTGTAACCGCTTTTTTACTGCTTACGCTTTCCTTTTTTCCTTTTTTCCTTATTTTTTTTTTTTTTTTTACTTTCCTTCTAACTATTTCATACCTACATACGTACGAGTATATACGGATTTTTCCCTTCTATCGTGTAATATAACTGTGACCGTTAACGATGTTACGTGCGCTTTGCTCTCTTCTTCTTGTGTTCTTAAAACATTTGTTATTTGCGCACATTCACCTATACATATGTATGTATAGATAAACGAGTATAGTTGCATGGATGTGCGTATGTAACTAGCAGTGTGTTTGCGCTTGTGGGTGGCCGTAGTGTGCACAGTGGGCAAAAATTGCACAAATAAATAAGTGGAAGTAGTGCATATGTGTATATGTACGTTGAGCATATAAAGGTAAACATACTTATTTATGTGCATACGAGTATGCACGTCACTTGATTTGCTGCTACCTTAATATACATACATATATAAATTGATTAAATGAATAGTAAGTCAAATGAATATTTATTGTGGTTAAGTTATTTATGCCTATTTCTTTCTTGTGGTTTTGAACATACACACATCGTTCGCAGGTATTTTATACAAAGCCAATAAGTGTTGAGAACTTAAGTTGATTTGAAATTTAAATTTTTTTTTTTACAAATTTTTTAATTTTTTTAATTTTATCTATAGGCAAATTTCTTAGCACCCCTTACCACGCTTGCCAATAACTAAGATATAATATTAGTTAACAAAATTTTTAAAAATTAAGAACCCCCAAATTTAATTTTTAAATTTTTTAGAAAATTTCCAAAATTTTATTTCAATTTAAATATTACAACAATTAATAGAGTTTCGCTGCATAGCTTGAATTCCTCTTGAAATAAGTTAGTTTATATAATGTTAATATTCCCCTTCTTGTTTACTTAACTGCTAAAATTCGTTGAAATGTTAAGTCAACAATCACCAGCAACAGCAACTACTAGCTATGTGTGTGTTTGTAAGTGCGCTCTCCTCGCATGCAAATTGAACTATTTCAATGCTACTCAAATTTCATCTTCAATTAAAATACTTCAAGAGCAACATTTATTTGTAATGAATTTATTTTTGGAAATTTTGTGAGTATCTAAGTAATCACTGTAGATATTTAGTTAAAACCATCTTGTTTGATTCTCTTTTATTTTCATTTTACTTTTTTTTAATTCTTTTGTGTTTGGCAGAATCTACCTCTTAATGATTTTAATATAAAATAAAATTTTTATTTTCTTTTTATGTCTTTTTTCTATTTTATTTTCTTTATTATTATTACTTCATTTATTTTATTTTATTTTATCTTTATTTATTTTATTTTATTTTATTTTTTATTTTTTTTTATTTTATCTTATTTTATTTTACTTTAATTTATTTTATTTTATCTTATTTTATTTTATCTTAATTTATTTAATTTTTTTTATTTTATTTTTTTATTTTATCTTAATTTTATTTATTTTATTTTATTTTTTATTTTTTTATTTTATATTATTTTACTTTATTTTGTTTTAGCTTTTTTATTTTTTTTATTTTATCTTATTTTATTTAATTTTATTTTATCTTATTTTATTTTATTTTATTTTATTTTATTTTATTTTATTTTATTATTATTTTTTATTCCCTTTTATATTATTATATTTTAATTTTTTTTTTTAACTTTTTAATTTTTTTTCTATTATTTTATTTTATTTTATTTTATTTTATTTTACTTTATTTCCGTTTTATTATTTTAATTTATTTTATTTTATTTCCGTTTATATTATTATATTTAATATTTTTATTTTATATTTTATTTTCTTTTGTTTTATTTCATTTTATTTTATTTTTTATTATTTAATTTTTATGTTTGACTTATTTTAGTTTTTTTATTTTATTTTCGCTTTCTTATTTTATTTCAGCTTATTTTATATTATTATTTTTTCATTTTAAAATTTTTTAATTTGTATTTATTTAATTTTTTCCACTATTTCTTTTAATTCAATTTTTTATTATTTTAATTAATTAATTAATTTTTGTATTATATTACATTGTATCTTAATTTTTTTATGTATTTTTTTATATATTTTGTATGTTTTATTCTATTTTATTCTATTATATTTTTTTAATTATAGTTAATTTTTTTAAACTTAATTTAGTTAATTTTATTTTAGTATTATTTATTTATTTTATTTCATTTTTTATTTCTTTTTTTTTTTGTTGTTTAACTTATTTCAGTTAATTTTTTTATTTCTTATTTCATTTCATTTTATTTTATTTTCTTTTCTTTTTTTTTAAATTTTTTTTTTTATTTTATTATATTTTATTTAATTTTGTTTTATATTATTTAATTTTTATTTTATTTATTTATTTTATTTTCTATTTTTTACTTCATTATATTTTATTTGATTTTATTTTATTTATTTATTTTATTTTATGTTATTTTATTTTTTTTACTTTTTTTTTATTTATTGTTTTTAATAAGTTTTTTTATATTTTTTATTTTTATTTATTTATTTTTTCCTTTTTTTTATTGTGTTTTATTTGATTTAATTTAATTTTCATTTTTTTTTAATTATTTTTTTTTATTATTTTTTTTTATGTTTTTTAGTTTATTTTATTTTATTTATTATTCTATCCTTATTTATATTGGTGGACTAGCTGCGGGTTGCTGCTAAAGGGAAGTGCCAAGTAGCGTGCGGGGACGGCAATGGGTTTGAATGGATCAAATGCGACCTCTATACTATTTTTGACTGCTATTTGATCTTAGCGAAATCATTCGTGACCTTCAGGCCGAACTAGACTGCCCCGAGGACGCGGCTCAGAGTCAGGGAGACCTTAACTTTAAAGCAGTCGAGTGAGGTATGCAGAACACTGAATCCCGAGGTAAACGGATCCTTGAGAGGAACTACAAATAGCAGTCGAACAAAGCACCAGGACCGCACGGCATACCAGCTGAAGTGTTGAAAGTTTTTTCCCTGAAGAGTTCAAATGTGAATTCGCATATGACTAACGCCTGCCTTAAATCATCTCTATTAACATAAATCTAGAAATGGCGACAGTTTGTGCTCGTTAGTGAGGAGAAGGAAAGTCCATCAGCATACGTCCTCTCTGCATGCACTATCGGAAAACTTCGCAAAATATTTCTTAAGCCAATATTAGGCTTTCAACAATATGCTTTTAGGCCCGATTGAACAACTCTGGAAGCAACCGAGAACATCACAAAAAGCGTCTAAGAGGTTCAACAAGGTTGTCACAAATTCAAAGTCGAATAGTGCTAGCCGCAACATTGGACGTCCGAAATGCTTTTTACAGTCAGGGACATGATTGAAGCCTTAGAAAAGAAATTCTACATCACCCAAGGTCTTAGATTAATCATGAGCAGGTATCTAAAAGATGGAGTTCTACTTTAACCAACGGGCCGCGAAAAGTCAAGGTGACGGCAGATATACCGCAGGGTTGTATCGTCGGGCCAGACCTCTGGAACGTTAGCTATTCTAGTATATAAAATCTGGAGATGCCTGTTAGCACTTATCTTGGGAGAAAAATTAAGATCAAGAAAAGTACTCAATTATATAGGTGTAAGATTGAATCCTAGGCTCTTCTACTCGACCCAAATCCAGTACGCTGCGCAAAACAAAAAAACACTTCTTAGCCTCGCAGACTGATTACTAAAATCGGTGGGCCGACTCAGGAAAAAAGAAAGCTTCTAATGGTGACAACACTGAATATCTTATTATGCGGAGTAAAGTTATGTTCAGACACACTCAAGAGGAATAAGAAGCGAAGGGTACCAGTCAGTCAGTGTACCGGTCAGCAGCTTTGGGGATTGCGTCGGCTTACCGCACAGTAACAGGCGAGGCTTTAGCTGTAATAAGCGGGAACATTCCCATCGAACTCTAGACAGTCGAAAGGAAAATAAACTGGACTCTAAGAAAAATGAGGAACCAACTAACTAGACTTGAGAAGATAAACAAGTTCGTAGAATAACTGCCATGAGCGAACCAGCAGGACCTGGAAGCAGGTGGAGAGATGTAGCTCTCACCAAGGAAAAAATGGAACGCCACACTGAAGTAATGTTAAAGCGGTTCCAGGGTGAACGATAGTTCCTTAGAGGAGAGTTTTTAAGTGACGTATGCCATTGATGTGACGACACAAGCGAAAGGCATTTTTCTTCTTCATTTCCTTATATTTAATATATGTTATTTTTTATTTTAAATTTTATTTTATTTTATTTTATTTTATTTTTTTAATTTTAATTTTAATTTTTAGTTTATTTTTTTATATAATTTATTTAATTTAATTTTTTTTTACATTTTTTTTATGGTATGTTATTTTAATTATTTTATTTTATTTTACTTTATTTTTTTTATTTTTCTTTTATTTTAGGTTTTTTTTTGCTCTTTGTTTGGTCTAATTTTATTTCTTTTTTTATATTTTTTATTTAATTTTTTTTTTCATTTTAAATTTTTTTATTTTGATTATTTTTCTTAACTTTTTACTATTTTATTTTAATTTAACTTTATTTTGTTTTATTTTTAATTTATTTATTTTATTATATTTTCTTTTATTCTATTTAATTTTATTTATTTTAGTTTTTTAATTTTAATTTAAATTTAAAAAAAAAAAATTTTTATTTTTTTATTTTCTTTTATATTTTTTATATTTTTTTTTATTTTTTATATTTTTATTCTTTGTTTTTAGTTTACTTTATTTAATTTTATTTTATTTTATTTTATTTTATTTTATTTTTTTATTTTATTTTATTTTATTTTATTTTATTTTGTTTTATTTTTTTTTAATTTATTTAATTTAATATTATTTTATTTCAGTTTTTTAATTTAATTCTAGTTTATTTTATTTCATTTTATTTAATGTAATTTTATTTTTTTTTTATTTTTTTATATTTTTATTTTATTTTATTTTTTTTTTTTTTTTTCTTATTAATATTTTTATTTATTTTATTTTTTTATTTATTTTTTATTTTATATTATGTTATTTTATTTTACTTTGTTTTATTTTATTTTATTTTATTTTATCTTGTTTCATTTTATATTATGTTCTTTTATTTTATTTTATTTTATTTTATTTTATTTTATTTTATTTTGTTTTATTTTGTTTTATTTTTTTTTAATTTATTTAATTTAATATTATTTTATTTCAGTTTTTTAATTTAATTCTAGTTTATTTTATTTCATTTTATTTAATGTAATTTTATTTTTTTTATTTTTTTTTTATTTTTTTTTATATTACTTTATTTTATTTTATTTTTTTTAATTTTTTTTTTATTTTTTTTTATTAATATTTTTATTTATTTTATTTTTTTATTTATTTTTTATTTTATATTATGTTATTTTATTTTACTTTGTTTTATTTTATTTTATTTTATTTTATCTTGTTTCATTTTATATTATGTTCTTTTATTTTTTTATTTAAATTACATTTTCCTTTATTAATTTTGTATTCCTTTTCTTGCGTTAGGAATTCCACCCCACTGTGCCGTGATGTGAATTTATAACGCGTTTTTCGCGTTTCATCACGTTCGCAATGGTCAATTTCAGTTTTAATTGCTTTGGCTTGAGCGAATGCCTTTTTTTTTTTTGGTGCTCTGCTGTACCGTTATTAACGTTTATGTTCGACATGTGCCTTATGCAATAGAATAGATGACTGTCAATATGTGTATGTGCATATATATATAGATTTATGTGACCCTTGAATGTGATATATGGTAATCAAAATATGATGTATGTATGTCAGCCATACAGAAAACTCATCTATACATTCAACGATATATGTATATTTACATATATACAAGCGCATCACAAAAAATCGTATCAAAAATGTATTTGTATTTACATACTCCAGCACTTTTGTAAGAGTATGTACGCATGTAAATATAAAACATATGTATGTATTCACATAAGATTATATGCACACACACATCTCTTGAAATTAACGACGTAATCCCTGCTCAAATATTTATGTCATTAAAACGACAAACCGTCATGTTGGAAAATGAAATTCGTGATATTCGTGAATATTGCGAATTTTATTAATTACTTTTTATTTATTCGGCATTTACAGTTTTACTTTTCGCAGTCTTATTGTCGCATTAAATACGTGCATATTTTAAAATTGATTCGAAATGCAAGTGTATAAAATAACTGTTCATTTTTCAAGGATTACTTCAGTTGTCATCTGTTAATTTTAATGTAAATACTCACTTATGCAGTTCACGGTGGATCCTCCCAGCTTTTGCTGGAAGAAATTATAAAATTCAAAAGATTTATTGTTCTATACATACATAGAACCGAGCTAAAGTAGAATAAAATTGGCTGAGCATCAGTACTACAAATTCCTTCCTTACAGTAACCGGTCTTTCAAAACCATATCTTATCTTCCAGAGCCGAAAAAGTGATCATCTTTGCTACCGGTTTTGAATAAGTAGAGTTCGAATTACGAATAGAACTGTAAAAATGGACTTTATATTGATCCAATCCCAGGTATTGTTACCGCAGATATGGAAAAGACAGCAGCTTATACTAATCAGTAAAGGCAAATCAAACCCAGATTCCCCGTCAGCATACAGACCACTCCGCCTGCTCGACATAGCAGGAAAGCTGCTTGAGAGATTAATCAAGCCCAGCATAGAGACAGATATCTCCAACTCAGTAGGCCTCTCCCCAAAACAGCATGGCTTCCGACCCGGTATGTCAACTTTAGACATCATACAAGACGTTATAAAAAGTGTAGAAAGTGCCCATAGTGGATATAATCCTCTTAAACGCACTGTACTCCGGGCCACGCTGGACTTTCGAAATGCCTTTAACAGTGCTAAATTGAGAGAAATGATCCACGCCGTAGAAAAGGTTTTTGAAGGCACCTCACTACCTTATGAAAATGATAAAAAAAAAAACCCGATGGTTAGTGTATCAGACCACCGAGGGCCCCCGAAAAAGGAATATTTCCTCAGGAGCAGCGCAAGGATCCATACTCGGTCCAGTCCTCTGGAATGTCAGCTACAACGAGATATTAAAACTCCAAATGCCTGACGACACATTCTTAGTTGGTTACACAGATGACATTGCTGCAGTTATAACTGTTAGAAACACCGATGACGCACGTAGGAAGCTAAACCAAGTAATTATGAGAACTCAAATCTGGCCAGACTCACACGGTCTCAAGTTAGCCACGGAGAAAACCGAGCTTCTGTTATTAACAAATGAGCCACTGGAAATAAGCTTGCAGACTACATTTGCTACTTTCCAAACAAAAAGGGCCATAAACTACCTCGGCGTAAGACTATATTCGCGGTTGATGTTTTGGGCACAGGTACAATACGCCGCAGCCAAAGCAGAGAAGCGCAACAGCGCAACTTAGCCGACTAATGGCAAAGATTGGAGGACCAACACAACAAAAGAGGAAATTGTTCTTATCGACCACCACAAGAGCATCCTTCTATATGGTGCAGAAGTCTGGACAGAAATGCTGAAAATCAACCATCGATGTAATATACTAAGCAGAGTACAACGCCTAACAGCCCTGAGAGTCTACTCAGCCTACCGAACAATGTTAGGTCCGACAATCTTAGTAATAAGCGACTGCATACTAATCGACCTTCTGGCTATTAAGCGAAAAAAGGTCTGGGAGCTGAAAAGTCATTGGCAAGAAAGAATTGATATAAGCATCAAAGAAGAGGTGAGGTCAGGAACTCTATCAAAATGGCAAAATAGGTGGACAAATGAATCTAGAGATAGTTGGACGAAGAAATTAATTAAAAACCTGTATGAATGGATCAGCATAGACTTCGGGGGGAAGTAAACTTCTATGTCACGCAAGTGCTATCCGGGCACGGATATTTTAAAAAGTACCTTTTCAGAATGGGAAAAACAGATAACCCTAATTGCATTTACGACGACTCAGAGCATGATGATGCCGATCACAAAACATGAAAGTGAAGTTTAGGTTTTTTCCCTGCACTTCCTTTTAAGGTCTTTATTACGAAACCACTCAACCATTAGAAGAAACAAGATTTTTCCATACTCTCTTTACCTTTTTTGGGCCTGCACTGAATTGAAGCCTCATCCGGACGACCTGACGGGGCTAGCGTATCCGCCGGCTCTTAATTATCAGTCCTATGTCGAAGGCGGTCACAATAGCCGAGTGGTTAGCATTGCGTACTAAAGGGTGTTTTTTATAGAGGTATAGAACTTTAAGTAGCAATAAAACAACGATGGATTATTCGATTGACATGAATTTTATTTATCCGAAAGATAATCTTGTGGCATTACATTTTAAATATGATTTCTGGCATTAGACCGCCACGGCTGGCGCAGATGTAGTCCAATCTGGACGTCCAATTTTCGATGACTTTTTCCAACATTTGTGGCCGTATATCGACAATAACACGGCGAATGTTGTCTGCCAAATGGTCAAGCGTTTGTGGTTTATCCGCATAGACCAATGACTTTACATAGCCCCACAGAAAGTAGTCTAGCGGTGTTAAATCACAAGATCTTGGAGGCCAATTCACAGGTCCAAAACGTGAAATTAGGCGGTCACCAAATGGGTCTTTCAATAAATCTATTGTGGCAAGAGCTGTGTGACATGTTGCGCCGTCTTGTTGAAACCACATCTCCTGGACATCATGGTTATTCAATTCAGGAATGAAAAAGTTAGTAATCATGGCTCTATACCGATCACCATTGACTGTAACGTTCTGGCCATCATCTTTTTTGAAAAAGTACGGACCAATGATTCCACCAGCCCATAAAGCGCACCAAACAGTCAGTTTTTCTGGATGTAACGGTGTTTCAACATACACTTGAGGATTACCTTCACTCCAAATGCGGCAGTTTTGTTTGTTGACGTAGCCATTCAACCAGAAGTGCGCTTCATCGCTAAACAAAATTCGCTTATGAAAATCGGGAACAACGGTAATCTCGTTTTGGGCCCATTCGATGAATCGACGCCTTACTTGATTATCGTTTGGCTTCAATTCTTGCACGAGTTGGATTTTGTAAGCACGCAAACCAAGATCCTTCCGCAAAATCTTCCATAAAGTGGATGGACACAGATCCAATTCCTGTGCTCGATGGCGGATGGACTCATTCGGGTCTTCCTCAATGCTACGCTCTACAGCAGGAATAGCTTCTTCTGTACGCACCGTACGGCGTCTCTGGGGATGCGAGTTATCAATAAGAGTAAACGTGGTGCGAAAACGTTCCATGGTTAATCGAATTAACTGCTCTGATGGACGATTTTGTCGACGATAAAATGGACGTAGTGCGCGATACGTTTTCCGCACAGAACCATTATTTTCGAAATAAAATTGCACTATTTGCAAGCGTTGTTCAGGCGTGAGTCTATTCATGATGAATTGCCAAACCAAACTTAAAGTTCTATACCTCTATAAAAAACACCCTTTGAAATTCAGAGTCCAGGTTCGAGCAACATCCAAAATTATAGAAAATAAATTTTTCGCTTTTCGGCAGGGAATGTCAAGCCCTCCGAGTGTATTTCTGGCATTAAATAAAAGCTCCTCATAAAAATCCATCGGTCGCTCGGAGGCGGCATAGATTAAACTAAAAACATCAAAACGTCAAGACGCAAAACTACAAATTGGAGGGGGAGCTCGGTCGATCCGGTGCCATTTCGACTTTAATATATCATACAATAAGCCCTATAAAACCTAATACGTGATATTGAACAGACTTGCCGCAGGTCGTATAACCTTCCTTCTTATGGATTAAGCTGAACGTACTACGGTTCCAATGCTCAGCCATGGTTTCCTCCAAGCCATGGTAGAACATCGGGAAATTGCAATTCGAACTTCGTCATAATGGAAGTCCTATTTATTCATTGAGAGCTTGAACTCATCATTTCCGGGTATTGCAGTCAGATGACCTTTTTGTTTCCTGCATTAATAAGATTTGGTCTTGAAGTCTTCTCGAAATCACCGCATCTTTTCATAGAATTTTCGAGCATTACCTCTTTCAACCACACATTTGTGTCTCAATATTTTTCTGTCAGCAAATGCTCTTCAACTCTTGATATTTCTTCCACTTGGTTCGACTTGCGGTCGATCCTCAGGATTCGGGACTATCATTCCATTTTCTCAATACCATGGTGTTGTTTCTTTGGTGCTTATCTTTACTGGGTAATAATTTTGTTGTTTGAGTACCTTTTAGAAATCAAAAAAAATATTTAATGGTTAAAAATCCACTAAGCATCTAGTTACAAGTATACATATATATACATATGCATTTCTCTGACACCTCTGTACTTAATGCAGTTTTTCAACCATCTACAATATATATATAAATATATATATGAACGATTTTTCATTGATGCTACCTTTCTTCAAGGACATGAAGCATCCTTGTTAGCCATGTACATATTTCCAATAAACTTAATTCTCTCACTTTTCCTCTTTCGTTCTTTCGCGATGAGAAGGTTCATGAACATTCAATGATATCACAAAGTTTCGTGACTTGTTTTTGTTTTCCATTTTTTCACGTCCACTTTGCCACGTAAAATATAAGTTTTTATTAAAGCACTAAATTTTTATTAAATACTAAGTATATAAATGAGTATGCAAAGGCGAAGTGAGTTGAAGCTGTTAGCGATACATCAAAGGCGCACGCAATTTGAATGTGTAATTAAAGTAAGTTCAAGCGTTACGAGGGTAGGATCAACAAATATTGGTATGGGAGACAAATGGTATTATATTTTTAGTTTATTTAATTTTATTTTATTTTATTTTATTTTATTTTAATTTCTTTTTTTAATTTTTTTTTTCATTTTATTTATTTTTTTTATATTTTTTTTTATTTTTTTTTATTACATTACATTTTTTTATTTTTATTTTATTTTTATTATATAATTTATTTTATTTTATTTTTTTTTAATTTTATTTTAAATTTTGTATGTTTTTTTAATTATTTGATTTTATTTTATAATTTTTTTTCTTTTATTTTAGTTTTTTTTTTGCTTTTGTTTGGTCTAATTTTATTTCTTTTTATTTTTTTTATATTATATATTTTATCTTTTTTCATTTACTCCTTTTTTTTTTTTTATTAATTTATTTTTTTGAATTAAATTTTTTTCTAATTTATTTTATTTATATTGTTTTATTTCATTTTATTGAATTTTATTTTATTTTACTTTATTTTATTTTATTTTTTTCTATATTTATTTTTTAATTTTGTTTTGTTTCATTTTATTTTATTTTATATTATTTTATTTTATTTTATTTTATTTCATTTTATTTTATATCATTTAATTTTATTTTATTTTATATTATATCATTTTATTTTATATTATTTTATATCATTTGATTTTATTTTATTTATTTTTTCTATTTTTTTTGTTTTATTTTATTTTATTTTATTTTATTTTATTTTAATTTAATTTATTTTATTTATTTTGTCTCGATTTTTTTATTTTATATTATTTGATTTTATTTTATTTCATTTTGTTTTATTTCATTTGATTTGTTTCTATTTGATTTTTTTTTTCTATTTTATTTTATTTCAATTTATTTTATATCATTTTAATTTATTTTATTTTATATTAAATTATTTTATTTTATTTTACTTTATTTTGTTTTATTTTATTTTTATTGTTTTTTTTTTATTTTATTTTATTATATTTTAATTTGTTTTATTCCATTTTATTTTATATTAAGTTATTTTATTTTATTATTTTTTAATTTAATTTATATTATTTGACTTTATGTTGGTTTATTTTATTTTATTATATTTTATTTTATTTTATTTTGTTTTTTTTTTCATTTTATTTTATTTTTTTTTTGTTTTATTTTTTTTATTTTTTTTTTATTTTTTTACCTTTTTTTTGTTTTTTTATTTTTACTTTTTTATTTTATATTACTTTTTTTTTTTTAACTATAAAGGTATACATTAAGTATCGGTCGTTTTACAACAAAATACTTAATACGATTGTTATAACTGATAAATTATATACTGTACATTGGTTATGAATAACAATAAGTACATGTTTGAAGGATACAAGAATCTGATTACAATTATTATTAATATATATGTATATATTTCTTTTAATTATTCTATGTTTAAAACTTTTCTAACTATTGAAATAGTGGATAATATAACAGCCTTCTGTATCAGGTGTCGCTTTTCAGTCATTTTTAATTTATCTAGACTCGTGTTTAAATTTTTCGGAATAACTCCCGTAGATGATATGATAATTTTATTATTTTATTTTATATTATTTTATTTTATATTAATTTATTTTATTTTATTTTATTTTGTTTTTTTTTTTTATATTTTTTAATTAATTTTGTTTTAAATTATTTTATTTTATTTTATCTTATTTTATTTTATCTTATTTTATTTTATATTATTTAATTTTATTTTATTTTGTTTTATTTTATTTTATTTTATTTATTTTGTCTTATTTTATTTTATTTTATTTTATTTCATTTTATTTTATTTATTTTGTTTTATTTGATTTAATTTTATCTTATTTTATTTTATATAAATTTATTTTATTTTCTTTTCTTTTATATACTTTGTTTTATTTTATTTTATTTTAATTTATTTTATTTTATTTTATTTTATTTTTTATTAATTTATTTTTTATTTTTATTTTGTTTTATTTGATTTTATTTGATTTTATTTTATTTTACTTATTATGTTTTACATAAATTTAATTTTATTTTTTTGATTTAAAATATATTTCTTTTTTGTTTTTTTTTCTAATTTTTTAATTTTTTATTTTTAATTTAATATATATTATTTTTTTTATTTTTATTTTTTTCATTTATAAATTTTAGTTATTAACACCCTCGTATGTATCAACATATTAGTTACTAAAAAAAATTTATTTATCGTGCAGCGGCATTCTGCATCAACAAGCAGCAAAGTAACTTCGTTTTCATTAAAGTTACTTGTGACACTTAAAAAAGTTCCGGCCAAACTTCTTCTGACATACTCAAGTAGGTTGGCACAACCAAACAAACACATACAAGTGACTTGTTTGACAAGCACAAGTTCTTACATTTGTAAAGTATTCATACATAAGTTTCATCGAAGAGTGTCATCAATGGCACAATGTAAATATAAATATTTTCTTTTAATTGGACAAGAATTTCTTCATATTGTCTATTTGCGTCAGTATCTATTTATGTATAAGAATTGTGACATTTCAATTACATTATTTCCAGTGGGTTGTTCAAAAATTTCAAAAATTTAATAATAAATAATAAATAATTCGGAGAAAAAGCCAAGAAGCCCATAGATAAAGGAAAAGTCAGCTGAGGATCTACATGGCGTATGAGTGTTGCGGCAAGTGCTTGGCTTGTGCGGTGAGCTTATGTGTACGAATAGGTGTGTGTCTGAACTTGCGAGTGGGTGGATTACATTGAATGCTGCTTGTAGCTCTTATGAAACCGACGGCGATTACCGCAAACTCGTGTCTACTACACGTGTAAGCTATTGTGTAAATCCTTTGCGGCAGACAGTAAGTCGTACATAGCGTACATAAGTATGTACATATATATAAAATTACATAAGTAAAATTTTGTTATCTGGCAGACACAATAAGTCTTGTAAAAATGAACCCAAACTAACGAAAGCATTATGGAAAAAGTGCATTAGGCGTGAATAATTAGTAAATATTAAGGATAATTTGTCGAGTTCGTCATGCTAATTTGGCCTTCGAGAGCGTCATTACTGCAGACATTAATACAGTGCGACGCTCGCATACCAATTGTGGTCAAAAATGGTTAATGCAGGCGGATTGCGCTTAAATTTGGCGTAGGAGCTGCACGACTGCTCACAGATGATAATTTCTTAAGTCTGGTCTCCTTCCACTTTTCTATATCCAGAGTCTTCTGCGCTTCCTACACTTTCTCAACTACGTCTACCAGTTTCTGGAGTTCAGCGGATGGTGCTCCGTTCTTGTAATGTATGCAGCAGGATGAAAAGAGTAGTAGCTCATCTATGAAACAGTTCACAGCTACCACTGTCAGATCATCCGAAAAGATTTTAAGGTCTATATGTATATATATCTTTATTCTGCTTCCCGGGCTGATGAGACTTGACCGCCTGCCTGTAAATCGCTTTGACTTTGAACCCCTGCTTATTGGGATTTGATCAAGAGCTTTTCCTTGTTGGCAAGCAAATGGCTTTTGACATCCCCTCTAGAGAGTATAAAAAGGCCTCCTATTTGGATGTATTTACGCTTCGAGTGTACTGTGAAACCCTTCCGTTAACGCATTGAGATGGCAGTAGCACTACAACCGCTATGAACTGCTTCTTGGCAACACAGCTCGTGATGGCACTGTGCCAGGCAGTGTGCCAGGTAGGCACTTCTCCCAGCTACATTTCGTTCCAGCCAAGTTCTTCACTTTCTCGACCTCAGTGTTGAGTTTTCCGCTCGCGGATTCTCAAGCCTTAGTATTTTATACCTGCGACCGATTTAGGCATACAACTTCGTCTTTGGCGTAGACACCGCTTACGCGATTATAGCCAAATAAACAATAGCGCACCTTCGATCCTTTCTTTCGCTGTTTGGCGTCAGTTGGAAATACGAAGTAAGACCATGTCTTCTTCCACCTAATTTTTCCAACTAATTGGAAGTCTTCTTCTTCCTCTGCTTTCATCCGCAGGCACTCCATTGAGTTCTTCAAAGCTAGAGTGCTTTCATCCATTCGAACGACATGACGTGGACATCATAGCCACTGCCTCTTGATTCGCTGAACTATGTCAATGTCATCATATAACTCATACGACTCATCGCTCTATCGTCTGCGGTATTCCCCGCCGCCAATGTGCAAAGGATCATAAACCGTACAAAAAAAATTCTCTAAAACTCCTAAAGCCGACTAATCGGATGTCGACATCGTTCAGACTTTTGCACCATTTACAGGGGAGAGGACTTTACCTTCCAGTTGCCTACTCATTCCAGGGTCTACTGTTGCCAAAAGTGATTCTGCATTGAATTTCAAAGCTGATATTGATGAAATCTGCTTTAAAATCGATAAGTCGCCGCATACTTCATACTCACGTATCTCGGCCTCTTTCTGATTTCTTCGGTATCTATCCCACCCCGCACGTGCTGTAGTCGATCTCAAAGTTGCGAAATATGCAGTCTGCTCTCTCTCCACTGCAGCACGGCAATCCTGCCCCATATTTCCAATTGTTTCTGCAGTAGTAGTATGTAGTGTGCTTGAAACGCCGTTCCACAGTACCCCTATATCGAGATGCCGATGAGTGCTCTCAGAGAGCAGGAGTGCAAGTCCTAAAAAAAAATATTCCCCAAATTGGTTTTCGGGGAAAATTGCGGGAGTGACAGTTCTTGACCCGTTAAAAATCCGGGCCGTTCCGTATAAAAACACGACTGTTGCGGGAACTATTGGGTTTTAGTCTCCTCATAGGAGAGACATGCCTTTCCATGGGTAAATTCTTGAACACTTAACCCGCAGGGGGCAACTTGCTTTTGCTAATTTTCGTATCTAATGAGTGAGAAGTGTGCCTCGTCGCTGAAGAAAATTTTATTGGAAAGTCCCGATCCACTGTTTGTTGTGCAAGCGCCCAACCGACGTACCTACAGCATTGTGAATGATCAGCTGGCTTCAGTTGTTGAGCGAGATGGACTTTCTATGGTTGTCGGCCTACTGAGCGTACTATTCGCAACACCATCACCCATTTTCAGACCCAGCATTCATTATTGGATAATATTCGACCGAATAGACCACGTCAAGCACGCAGTGAAGAAAATATAGCGGCCGTAGCTGAGAGTGTACACGAAGACAGTGAAGAGTCGATTCGACGCCGTTCGCAGCAACTCGGACTGACGTATGGAACGACTTGGTGCATTTAACGTCGAGGTCTTAGACAGACAAAATACAGCTTGTGCAATAAGATCTGATGTTTTCGAGCAAAATTTTGTTCAGCGATGAGGTCCATTTCTGGCTCAATGGGTATGTAAACAAACAAAATTGCCGCATTTGGGACGAAGAGCCACTTGAAGAGATTCAAGAGCTGTCATTTCATCCGAAAAAAAACAACATTTGGTGTAGTTTGTGGGCCGGTGGAATCATCGGTTCATATTTCTTCTAAACTGATGCCGGTGAGAACGTAACCGTCAATGGCGACCGCTATCGCGGGCCATGATAACCGTCTATTTGATGCCTGAAATTGAAGCTCGTGATCACCGCGACATTTGGTTTCAACAAGACGGCGCCACTTCCCGTTCGATTGGCCACCAAGATCGTGAGATAACACATCTTTAGACCTTTTCCTGTAGAGATATGTAAAATCTAAAGTCTATGCGAACAATCCTGCTTCGATTTAAGCCTTGGAGCCAAAAAATTACTCGTGCCATTCGCCAGCTTTCAGTCGAAGTGCTCGAACGAGTCATCGAAAATTATACTCAACGGATGAACCATCGGAGACATAGCCGCGGCCAACATTGAATGAGATAATCTTCAAAAAATAAATGCCAAAGAATGTTCATTCGAATGATAATAAAATTTTCCCATTAAATTTGGATTTTCTGTGTTAAGGAGGGTGTTTATGATATATTAAAGGAAATGGAAATATGAAGAAGTAGAAAAAATTAACTGAAGCCAAAATAAATTTTTAAATTTAAATTAAAGAAAAATTTACATATTTTATATGGATGTATATATGTATGTATTTGAGTATAATAATGTACATATACGAACAAATTATAAAGTAAATATAATTCAGTGAAAGTACTAATGAAGGTATTTCCGCAAGAATCCATCAAAATTCTGTAAATAATTCAGAAAAAAAAGTGGGAAAAATTCATTGGAATTTTTTGTTGCGTAAAACAGCAAGCCATTAATGAATGTGAATATTCGCAAGTACATTAAGGCACACATATACACACGCACATACATATGTACATGAACCGCATGCGGAATTATTTTCTGCAGGTATGCGGATGAAGGCATTCTCATTTCCCACACATTTTTATGCAACCCACATTTTCATATTTTCAATATCCATTAATATGTAATTTCGCTTAAATACCCAACATAATCGGTGTGAAACGTATAATGATCTCAAGTACAAAGTAATGACAAGTCGTATTAGCAAGTGTATGAGCCTTTGAACAACCATGCACAATTGACTCCCTAACTGTGTGTGTGTGTAACGTGTAGTGTTTGTGTGTGTATATTGGCCAGCGAGTAGGCGGCACATGCCTATAAACGCTTTCATTGTTTGGCGTATTACTTGCCAGGTTGTTGTTGCTACTGCTGCTGCTGATGATGATGAAGTCATTTGGTATGCGATGTCTTGCCATGCCAAGACATGCCAACATTCCAGCGTCCTTTATTATTGTGTTATGGCATTGACGTTCTCATCAAACCCCCCCCCATACCTATCAATGAACTTTTGACTGGCTGTTTGGGTGGCTTCGTGATTGGGTGGCTGGAACATATGAATGCCACCCTGATGGTTACTCACACTCAGTTGCTGTCATTTGACAGTTTTGTTGCTGCACAAACATAGCATATATAAAAAGGGTGACCCATTTCGAGGTTCCCCACTTTCGTAAAGAAAAAAACACAGAAAATTCAAATTTAATGGGGAATTTTTATTATCATTTGAAAGAACATTCTTTGGCATTTATTTTTTGAAGATTTCCTCTTTCAAATGTTAGCCACGGTTACATCTCAGATGGTCCATCCGCTGAGTTCAACTTTCGATGACTCGTTCGAGCATTTCGACTGCTAACTGACGAATGACTCTCGCGATATTTTGCTCCAAGGCCTGAAGCGCGGCAGGATTATCCGCATAGACTTAAGATTTTACATGTCCCCACAGAAAAAAATTTAACGGTGTGCTATCATACGATCGTGGTGGCCAATCGACCGGCCCATAACGCGAAATTATCTGCTTTATCCATTGATTGATGTGATGTGTGGGAAGTGGCGCCAAATGTCGCGGAGATCATGAGCTTCTATTTCAGGCATCAAATAGTCGGTTATCATGGCGCGCGATAACGGTCGCCATTGACGGTTATGTTCTCATCGGCATCATTTTTGAGGAAATATGGATCGACGATTCCACTGGCCCACAAACCACACCAAACCGTTGGTTCTTCTATATGAAATGGCAGCTCTTGAATCTCTTCAGGTTGTTCTTCGTCCCAAATGCGGCAATTTTGCTTGTTTATATACCCATTGAGCCAGAAATGGGCCTCATCGCTGAACAAAATTTGGCTCGAAAACGTCGGATCTTCTTGGAACTTTTCAAGAGCCCATAGATCGAAACGATGTCGCTTGGGAAGGTCGAGCGGCTTCAGTTCTTGCACAAGCTGTATTTTTGTACGCTTTCAATTTAAGATGTCGACGTAAACTGCGCCAAGTCGTTCCATACATCAGTCCGAGTTGCTGAGAACGGCGCCGAATCGACTCTCCACGGTCTTTGCGTACACTCTCAGCTACGGCCGCTATATTTTCTTCACTGCGTGCTGGACGTGGTCTATTCGGTCGAATATTATCCAATAATGAATGCTGGGTCTCAGGATGGGTGATGGTGTTGCGAATAGTACGCTCAGTAGGCAGATTAGTTGACCATAAGTTGAGCGAAGCGCGCGAAATACATTCTTTCCAGAACGTGAATTTTCGTAATAGAGTTGAATGATTTGTAAACATTCTTCAGCCGTAAGTCTTTCCATGATGAAATGCCAAACAATACTGAACAAAAATAACATGACAACTTGACACGACTCACGCGTGATCTGCCAGAAAGAGGTTATTGAAAAAAGTACCTCTACTTGGATCACCCTTTATAGCACAGTTAAAGCGTAATGGTGCTGCTGTTGCTGCTGCTGCTCGTAGAGTGTTGGGGTTGTGCATAAGATAGGGTCAAACTAAAGAACACGTAATGCTGGCGGATAAAATTGTTGAACATTTCTCATAAACGTTGGATCGAGTGAAATGTTGGCATTTTATGAATTCTTTATGTTCTTTGCCGCTCTCATTTATTTATTTTTTATTTTCTTCTTTTTTTTCTTTTTTTTTGCCCTTATTGCATGTTCTCGGTTATCATGCCTTGTGTTTTATGCTGTTGTTAAATATATAATTCATTTTTGAAAGGGATATAATTTTATAGAGGCGTATATCGCCTGAGTGGTGCACACTCAAATTCACATATATTATAATGCGATAAACGAGCTGTTATATGAGCGGATGTATTTGCCTCAAACGGCTGTGTAAAGTGAAAGGTGAGCAGCACCAAAAGCTAATTCAGGATCGGGGAGGATTTCTGCGGGCCGTTCGGTACCAAACGGAGAAAGGGAGGCCCCTTATGGTTTGATTTCTTTAATATATTGCTGGAAAATCATACGAGTTTCCACTGATGCTGATATCATTGGTCTCAACAATCGCGCCGTGAGTCCTGCTTTCTCCAGACTGGATAAGGAAGCGATGCGTATGGCTTTGATTGTTAAATAGGGCAAGACGAAATATTTTCTGTCATCAAAGAAACAGTCAACGCATTCACCTTTTGGGTCCCACGTCACTGTAAGCATTCATAAATAGTTTTCCCATCCAACGCAGAATCCGGTTTGGACAATTGCAAAGTAAAGTCGTCCCTCGACGAACAAGATTCGGGCCGTTCTAGTCGCTCATCATTCCCTTCCTGCTAAATGGTGCGGAGGTCTAGATTATAGCAACATCCTTTGAGTCCGCATAAGTGATATTCGAGAGAAAGGTTTTGTGGGAGATTTATGATCCCTCGTGCATTTAGCAACGGCGAATACCGCGGACGATGGAACGATGAGCTGCGAATAAAGAGATTGAGACTACCCTGGCTAGGTCACATCATTCAGATGGGCGACAACACTCTAACATTAAAAGTTTTTGACCCTCTATGCTCCAGTGGAGCAAAGGAAAGGAAAACCCTCCACTACGTTGAAAAATTCAGATGCAGAGCTACCTTGATTCACTCGCTGTCTCCAATTCAAAGCGATAAGAGCGCATAAGCGGTAACTACATTAATAAAGAAGAAGATGATTTAAGTTTGTAATGGATTTATGTTCCTTAAAGAGCCTAGCCTAGCTCCCTACAACCCGATCGACACCCACCGAGCTGAAGACAGTGTCTGTTTGCAAGCGGTAAGCTTCAAATTTCCCTGGAATTATTCCGCAACCTTACAGGGTTCCGGAGTTCTCCAGTATAATTCCTAGAAGGACGTTCGCCACGGCTGCCTTCATCTACCATCATTGATCCTTCGATATTGCGCTAGATTCGTTCCTTTGTCTAGAATACCATTCAGAATCCATTCATTGGTCACCTCAAGCTTCAAATTGCTCTGGCTCTGGCTTACAGGGTTCCGAGATTCTCCATTATTATGCCCAGGAGGGGGTTCGCCACGGCTGCCTTCACCTACCATCACTGATCCTGCGATATTGCGCTCGATTCGATCCCTTGCCTAGAATACCGTTCAGAATTCATTCATTGGTCAACTCAACAAAGCTCGGCTTTGTGTAGAGCATTCCTTTTATGGTGGAGATGGTTGTTCCTCCACTGATCCTTATCCATTAGGCGGCGTTTCTCGTGTTTCCACTGCTAGCTCAAAGTAATCATTAGAGCTTTCACTATCGTCACCGCTTCCTTTGCAACATCGTATCTACAGGAATCCCATAGTTCCCAGTCTAATTTAGGTCTCGACGGAATCGCAAATGAGAGTCGTAGATGCCTATAGGAAAAAAGGTGAAAAAGGTCGAGCAATCTTCTGCAAATGAGGGCAAGGTTGTTTCCTCTGGAGATGGAAGTTGTTTCTCGATGTAGAAATTATACAATAGAGTTGGAAGGAGACAATCCAGCAAAACTCATTGCTTAATTTTTTCTGATTTTAGAATTTTGACTTCGAAATACAACCGGCCACTGCCGAACACTCAAATAATTTATGGCATACCTCTTCAACACCGTCAGTAATGAGAAGCTTTCAGTGTTCGGTAGTTGTAGTGCATGGTTTATTGTATCGAAGACTTTCAACAAGTCCAGGTTACCAAGATAGTTCACCCGCAGGGTCGATTATGGTTCAGACGATGAATGTTTACGGCATTTAGATGGTGTGTGAATGACGGAAGCAGTGAAAAATATGACCAATCTCCTCCTTGTTAATTTATCATGCTAATGTGAGCTCCATAAGTTTTAGAGTCAGAGCTCGTTAGTCTGAGCAGAATTCATTTCTTATTATCATATAACTAAACAGTTTTTCCACATCTCATTTAATTCACAGGTTTATCGGATATCAAATTACATGAAGTCTATTTGGATAACTCGGAGATAAAACTCAGTTGGATGGTGGACTGGTATAAGCAGGAGGTGCTCTTTCATTTGCAAAATGCTTTCAACGAAAAACATCGTTGGTTCTATTTGGGGTTCTCCAAGCGTGGCGAAATGGGCGATGCTGACATTTGTTTCTTCGAAAATCAAAATGGATTCTTTAACATAGTCACCGACACCTATACAAGTCCCGATGGTAAATTTGTACAAAAAGACTATCAACAAGATTGTGAACTTTTCAAAATGGACGAGTACACGTTGGCATTTAAGCGGAAATTTGACACTTGTGATCCACTGGATTTGAGAATGCATGTAAGTTTACGTATATTTTATACTAAATTGACTACACTTCTTGTGAATACAACCTAAGTTGATTCGCTGTACACTTTTATTTCTGTTCGTCAAGGGAGGACTTAGCTTTTTAATGTCTCCTTCAGTCCTGTTAGAGAGAGTAAACCTTAGTAGGTACCATTTACTCGTTTATAGCCGATAACCGAGTCAGCAATAGAACGTCAGTTGTTTAAACGTTTCGTCGCTCGGCACCAATTGGAGACACCAACTGAAGTCAGATCCTAATCCAACTGATCTTTCTTTTCCTGGCGCAAGCCGTTTGATTGTTTGGTTGATGATTACCCGTTTGCTTTGCTTTATTGCTCTGTCTGAGATTGAAGAAGTTACAGGTTCGAATGTTACCATGTTTCACATCTTGTGTAGTACCGAATGGCTCAGGGAGGCTCTACTCACTTGTAACGAAACTTCTAGCGTTATTGAAGCTCAGCTCACAACGCCATATGTTTTTTTCGGTGGATACAAAATTCAAACAGCGCAATATCGAGATCTCCTTGCTGTTGTGTCAAATATTTTTAAAGACGGCGACCACATGATGTATGACTGTTCTTCATGGATAATTTTCCACGGCAAATTATGGATCTACGAAGGTTGAAGCCACACTGATGAGATGAAATATTGTTGAATTTTCAAAATGTTTCGTCCTTAAATATGAAGGACGAAATGTTGAATGATTGTTGGGAATATTTACGCGGCAGGTGTTCTTCCAGTAAACTTTTGTAGAACTGTATTCAAGGGAAGAGGTGAATTTTAATTTTTTTTTTAAAGTTCTTATTTATTCAGCAGTATCTATTTTGTCCCCTTCAAAGCAACCACCTCGGATATAATACACTAGTGTCAAAGCTTTTTCCAATCCTTGAAACACTTTTGAAATGCGCTTTTCGGTATGACCATCAGCTCTTTCTTCGATTCTGACTTGATCTCATCAATTGTAGCAAAACGCTTTCCTTTCATTGGTTTCTTTAGTTTTTGAAATAGGAAAAAGTCGCAGGGAGCCAAATCTGGTGAATCGGTGGCTGAGGCATGATTACGGTTTTGTTTTTTGCCAAAAAATCACGAATAATCATTGATGTGTGAGCTGGTGCATTACCTTGATGCAGAATCCACGAATGGTTTTTCAACAATTCCGATCGTTTGAGCCGTTTTGCGTCACGCAAACGTTGCATAACTTCCTTGTAGTATTCCTTATTAACTGTATATGACCTTTTGGCAGGAACTCTTGATGCACCACACCAGTGTAATCAAAGAAAACAGTGGGGAGAACCTTCACCTTTTCCTCTGAGCATACCTCGTATCTACGACTAGCCGGAATCAGTGTAATAATACGAAAAAAAAACCATAGCATTTGAAGCAAGAAAAATAGTTCAAAGGCTCAATAGAAAATGACAATGCGAAAAAAGCAATTATCAAACTGAGGACTTCTCAAGTCAACGTCCATCTTCTGGTTTTAGCATTGATTGCGGCTTAGCGCCATCTACTCTTTACCTTATTAACTTCTTTATCGAAAATTCACCGCAAAATCTCTTTGATCACGATAAACTTCGTAGTTATTCAAAATTTCTTATGTTTCACGAAGATGAAAATTTTTTGCTTCGACGCAAATCATTGAATCATGAGAAATAGCGATGGAACTTTATCCGAAAAATTCAAATGTTGTCGAAAAAAAAATACAATTTTTCGCATTTTTAAGGAATTTTCAGAGTTTTCCACATTTTTCATTCAAAAAGCTTCGGCTACACTTAATGTTGCTTATAGTGCTGTCGAAGGCAGCTTTAAAATCGATAAGAAGGTGGTGTGTATCAATTCTTTTCTCTCAGGTCTGCTCCCACATTTGGCTCATGGTGAATATCTGGTCAATGGTGGATTTTCCAGATCTAAAGCCACACTGATAAGGTCCGATCAGTTTGTTGACTGTGGGCTTTAGTCTTTCACACAATACTCTAGATAGAACCTTATATGCGATGTTAAGGAGATTTATCCCACGATAATTGGCACAGACCGTGGGATCTCCCTTTTTTTGGATTGGGCAGAGCACACTTAGGTTCCATTCGTCAGGCATGCTTTCGTCGGACCGTATTCTGCAAAGAAGCTGATGCATGCTCCTTCTCAGTTCTTCGCCGCTGGATTTGAATAGCTCTGCCGGTAAGCCATCGGCTCCCGCCGCTTTATTATTTTTTAAGCGGGCAATCGCTATTTGAACTTCTTCATAGTCGGGTGATAGCACTTCTATAAAATCGTCATCATTTGGGGTTTCGGGTTCGCCTGCAGTTTCACTTTCACTGCCATTGAGCAGGTTGAGAAAGTATTCCCTCCATACACTAAGTACGTAATCTAAGTAAGACATCTGTCACCAGATTACCTCCATCCTCCCTACACGATTTTTCTCCGGCCTTGAAACCTGACAGCCAACATTCATTATTGGATAATATTTGACCGAATAGACCACGTCCAGCACGCAGTGAAGAAAATATAGCGGTCGCAGCTGAGAGTGTACACAAGGACCGTGGAGAGTCGATTCGGCACCATTGGCAGTAGCTCTCACTGACGTATGGAACGATTTGGCACATTTTACGTCGAGATCTTAAATCGAAAGCGTACAAAATACTGATTGTGCAAGAATTGAAGCCTCTTGATCTTCCCAAGCGATATTTCTTCGCTTTATGGGCTCTTGAAAAGTTACAAGAAGATCCGATGTTTTCGAGCCAAATTTTGTTCAGCGATGAGTCCCATTCCTGGTTCAATGGGTATGTAAACAAGTAGAATTTGCTGCATTTGGGACGAAGAGCAATCTGAAGAATCAAGAGTTGCCATTTCATTCTGAAAAAACAACGGTTTGGTGCGGTTTGTCGGCCGGTGGAATCATCGGTTCATATTTCTTTAAAAATGATGCCGGTGAGAACGTAACCTTTAATGGTGACCGTTATCGCGCCATGATAACCGCCTATCTATGCTTGAAATTGAAGGTCGTGATCTCCGCGACATTTGGTTTCAACAATTCAACAAGACGGCACACCTTCCCACACATCGCATCAATCAATGGATTTATTGAGAGAACACTTCGGTGAGCAGATAATTTCACGTTCTGTGACGGTCCAAGATCGTGTGATATCACACCGTTAGACATTTTTCTGTGGGGAGATGTAAAGTCTAAAGTTTATGCGGACAATCCCGCTTCGATTCAGGCCTTGGAGCAAAACATCACGCATGTCATTCGTCAGTCGAAATGCTCGAACGAGTCATCGAAAATTAGACTCAACAGATGGACCATCTGAGACGTAGCGGCGGGGGCAACATTTGAAAGAGATAATCTTCAAAAAATAAATGCCAAAGAATGTTCGTTCGAATGATAATAAACTTTCCCCATTAAATTTGAATTTTCTGTGTGTTTTTTTTTTCTTGGAAAAAGTAGGGAACCCCGACAGGGTCGTCCGTTACATAAATCAGATGTACAAAACGGCAAAGTTTATAACACAAATTTTTTACCATTCTATTTGCAGGAGGGCACAATGTATATAATTTGGGCACGAGGTGAAAGCAGTTTAGCGCTTGAAGACTACCAATTTCCTCTACCGAATGTTTCCAAGCATGAGTCGGGCATTAAGATGATGCAATTGCTGCGCGCTGACAAAATACTGATCCCAGAGAGGTGAGTACGCTTTCTTTCATATTTTAATATAAAACTTCTCATCTAAACTTCTCATCTAAAAAAACGTGTGTCCAGCAATTTAAAATCCATACAAGTCACACTGGAAAATGTCACGGTGCCCGCAAAGGAGACAACCTATTGGTGTCACATACAAAAACTGGACGATTCTTTTGCAGCAAAACAGCATATAGTGCAATTTGAACCGATAATTACCTCGTCCGATCTAGTGCATCACTTGGAGGTGTTCCATTGTGAAACCGATGTTGAGGTGGTTATACCATTATACAATGGAGATTGTGAACAAATGCCAATGGAGGGTAAAGTATGCTCCAAAGTTATATCGCTATGGGCAATGGGTGCTAGTACATTCACTTATCCACCGGAAACTGGTTTACCCATGGGCGGTAAGGACTATAATCCATATGTGCGACTGGAGGTGCATTTTAACAATCCCGAATTGAAGGAAGGTGTGTGTACCTAGGGCAATTTCTCCTGTTAGATTATCTAAATCTCTTTCTCGTACTCTCCCCGACAGGTCGCATTGACAGTTCGGGCATGCGTATCAAATTATCGCCAAAGCTGAGACAATTTGATGCGGGCGTAATGGAATTGGGTTTGGAGTATACCGATAAGATGGCAATACCGCCTGGGCAAGTGGGTTTTCCACTAAATGGCTACTGCATTGCCGAATGCACTGAAGTTGTAAGCGTTTTTGTTGTTTTAATAAAAAATAAATTCAAAAATTTACTCACATTCCTCCACTGTGTACTTCCCACAGGCTCTTCCCCCTAGCGGCATCATCATATTCGGTTCACAGCTGCATACACATCTTCGCGGTGTACGCATTCTCACGCGCCACTTTCGCGACAATGAAGAGCTACGCGAAATAAATCGAGATGACTATTTCTCGCATCATTTTCAGGAAATGCGTAATCTACATTATAAGCCACATGTACTACCGGTAAATGGAATTTTTTCTTCTTCTTGTATATTCTTTGAATTCTCCTCACTGTTGCCCATTATCTTCCTCCTTCTTTTGCAGGGCGATGCTTTAGTCACAACGTGCTACTACAATACACTAGGTTATGAAAATGTAACCCTGGGCGGTTTTTCAATCAGCGATGAGATGTGCGTTAATTACATTCATTATTATCCGGCTACACAGTTGGAGGTCTGCAAAAGTTCTGTTTCAGAAGATACACTGGAAAATTATTTCATTTTTATGAAAAAGTAAGTAAACTTGGCTTGATGTGGCGGTGGGTAAGGGCTCAATTAAGTATACCTACCGAAAGAAACCCAATTTGACTGCGGTAATGGAAGTGTATACTCAGAAAGTGACATTTTCCTCTTCAGTGACGTTCAAGCTGTCATGAAAGACCTAGATTTGGACGCTATAAACTCTAAAGTCATGCCGAATTGTCGCAAATCACTTTCGAACTGGATGGTTGAACGGGGCAGACTATTACTCATTTGAGTTCCTGGTCTCAGCGACTCAGAGAGCAACCTCAAGGCGAACGAACTTGCTGGACAAAGTACAACCAAACAGATTCTTCCGGATTAAGAATGTATTAGTATGCATTTTTCCAAACGACAGCATCCACTAAAACAATATTCACAGCCAGTCCACGTTAAGGTGGAGCAAATCGACGCAAATTTTACTGGTATGGGACCAAAAAAGGTCGAATAGCTTATATTCTCTGAAAAAGCTGGACATGTCCCAGATAATTGGGAATCTGACAGGATATTGTCTTATAAGACAGCATTCAGAAAGGCTGGACCTCCATTCATAAGATATTGTAGGAGCTGAAGCAGTGACGAAGAGAAAGAGACTGTTTTCCATCTGCTATGCTGTTGTGTTGTTGTTGTAGTAACCGTAAAAATATAACACAAATTGGTTTTTGGGGAATATTGCGAGAGTGACAGTCCTGAAGACCTGACTGTCGCGGGAACTATTGGATTTTAGTCGCTTCTTAAAGTAATAGAACTAATAAAATTCATAAAGAAGTCCAAGTAGAAGAAGTAGAAGGAAAAGGAGCCACAGAGCCATAGGGCTCTCAATTTCGTAACCACTTCTACCGTCTACTTGAACAAAACCTGGTACCAGTCAAGTTTCCTTGCTAATTGTTGCCTGACCAACTCATAGTTAACTCGATTGACTAGTCTCTTAGTCCTAAGCAAACTTCCATTCCGCAAAGCGACGAGAACCTTTGCATATATACATATTCTTCATACTGTTGCCCAAGGAAAGTGCTGCCTCGATATATTGGGACCAGAGCGAGAAGGGTGTTAGATAAGAAGATGGCATGCAGGACATTCGTTGGGTATGTCAGGGTCGAGTCTGGATAGTTAGGAATTAAGCTGATTACAATATTTAGGCCTTAATTGTGCCAGTATTACTCGGGCTTTGGATTCGGAGACTGTAATTCACAGGAGAAGAGTTCACATAGGTGTTAACGAATTCGCGGTGAATGGTGCTTAAAGCCTGTCGGTACGCCGTCGTGTCAATCGCTCTTTGCAATTGTTGTCTAAGCTTCTGAAGTAGTGACATTCTGAACATTGGTCTAGTCGGAGCTTGATATCACGGCCTTCGGCTTGTAACTCGCCCTACTCGGCTGAGTTGGTTGCCTATATCGGTACTTTCCAAGGAATAACAGTAGTATTGTCTGGAAGTGCATCGCAGCCGCCCACTTTGTCTTTATCCTGTAAATTCCTTTACAAGAGAACTCATTTTGTAGATTTAATAGCTGATAAAATTTCACTGTGCGGGAAGCAATTCAGACAATTACAATTTCATCCTTTTACTTCAATCACAGCCGGTTATACACACCGGCACTAATCGGATTTATTTCGACCAAGGACTATCACATTCGGCGATTTAAGCATGTTTAGGTCAATAGATAGAGCTTTCCATCAATGGAGCAACACCTCGCAGCAGACTTGATCCAAATCCTTCTCATTCCGGCTGACATTGAACCCAACATTGTTCCGAAGTTGAGATTTTGGACAATCAACAACGCTCCTACACAGCCCAACAGAACTCTCCGCTTCATGACATCATCCTGAAATTCTTAAACTTAACCCATCGTCAATCCACTTCCAGTTTTAATCACCGTACTGGTACCTCCTACACTGTCAATTTCCGACTAGCGCCACTTCCAGATAAATTCTACACAGTCACGAAATAAAACATAATCTCCTGCGGGTGTTACAGCAGCAGCACACAACACACCTACATCACTACCACATTACGAGCGCCATACTGAGACAGTTTCGACTGCTGAAACTTACTACAAGGGACTCCTGCAGAAGGTCGAAGAGAAAGTCCGTTAATACTTTTCAATAGCTGTGGTTCAAGATACCAAGCTAAATGGCTGCTCAGATCTCCTGTTCTGCGCTGTATTCAATGTTACTATCCTAAAATGCTGAGGCTTTGATATGAGGCAGACATTGGTGGATTCAATTTAACTCGCACCACGTTCTTTGGTATTTCTACCTTTCAAATAGCTTTATGGGAATAAAAGTGATGATTTGGATTCTGCGCCATAAGTCATGAAACCCTTTCTCGCTTCCTACACTGCAATTATCTGCCCTGCGGACTTAGCATCAAGGCTTGACCGTCGAAGACAGGTTGAATCGCAGATCCTCACATCAATGAACTCATTTCAATAACCGGCAAATAAAAAAAGACGCTCTAAAGGTCCAGCAGTTAAGTCCAGCAGTTTTTTCTCTTATGCATTAGAGACGCGCCGTACAAAAGAAAAAGTACACGACATATTTCAGCTGACAGTAGCTTTATGGTCTTACAGTATCTCATCTGGTGCTTTGCGCCACTTTCAAGTCTCTGTCTAACCCGGCAAAACGCGATGATCCAGTGAAAACTTTATACCCTGACCGTGGCTCGTCGAACCCGAAGCAATGCATGCGATTGTGTCGGCTTTTCACGTTGCGCGCTTCTGTTGACAGATAGAACAAATGATCCGCCATCTGCGACGCTTAGCTTTACCTAGGAAGATCTAGATGGTTTAGCAGAAAGCTCAAGTCATGAAAATCTTGAGACTCTGATGGTATAAGCTTGCTTCTGGTAAAGAAAATCTTGGCGTCGCAGGAGAAATACACCTCACCAAGGTTCGCAACTTGTCTTTTACCAAATTTAACTGCACTCAACATGTGGATACAAAATAAGTGTGTCCCACTGCTGGTACCGGTGAAAGCCTCCGAAAGAGGGGTTGAGTAACGAAGACACCAGAGACCGTGCTGTTTTCAAGCACTCTGCAATTGAATCATTATCTTAGGAGTGATCTTAGCAACCATCGAGATTACAATTTAAACTTTTGAGGTTAGGGAAGAGGTTTGAGAGTCAAAGAAGTTGATTTTTTATCAATTAACGCCTCCTTTTATAGCCATGAATTGCAATTCTCTGAAAAATTCACAAATTATTCCATTTCATTTCTTCTTCCTCCAGAAAAGAGCACCAACGTGGCATTCATTTAAATGGTGGACGTTCGAAAAATTATCACAGCATCAAATGGACCGAACCACGCGTCGACCAACTATACACCATGTACATACAGGAGCCACTCAGCATGCAATGCAACAAATCGGATGGCTATCGCTTCGACGGCTACAACTGGGAGGGTGCACCAATTACACCTGTGGCCATCAAAACGCCAATGCATAGCAAAATATGTCCCAACTACAATCCATTGTGGTTGAAACCGCTGGAAAAAGGTGCGTGCGATTTGCTGGGCGAGTGTATCTATTAGAAGAAAATGAAAATGAAATAAAAGTATGAAATGAAAAGTGAGAAGTGAGAAGTGAGAAATGAGAAGTGAGAAGTGAGAACAAAAAATTTCACCATTTTTTTCTTAAAAGTGAAATATATGAAAACATATTTTTTGTGGTGAACTTGAAAAGCATGCGAGAGGCGAAGGCAGAGGCAGAAGCAACATTGGAAACTTAGCTTTATAAAGTAACCGAAATTTTTTAGACTAAATGTATGATTAAAAACAAATACTTGAAGATCGTAAGCACCTACAAACATTCATATATATATAGATGTGCGAGTTTTGAGGTTAGCATGAATTTCGTATTATAATTTCCAGAGGAAAAGGCGTAAAAGCAATTAGAATTTGCGGAAAGAAAATTTTTGAATAAAAAATTAAAAAATGCCTTTCCAAAATGCTTATGAAATACTCTTAGGATGTTTTTATATGAATTTTTGAGTTTTTTTTATATATTTTTTAATTTAATTTTTTTTTTTGTTTTTGATAAAAAAGTACTTTGCATCATTCACAGTGAGACAAAATAATGGTAGGAAAAAAATATATAAATATATGCATACATAGTAAGTGTTGAAAATATTTCCTGTGCATTTTGATAACAACAAAAAAAGTCACTAATTGTTTATAAAATTATGGTTTTTGCAATTTTCATTTGAAAAAACAAAAAAAAATCATTCAGGAGACACATAAGCCAGAATTGCTGAATTTATGCTGAAAATAAAGGCAAAAAAAAATATAAAAAAACACTTCGTCCCAAATATGGTTTTTTCCTGTAATAAAGCGAGAATTCACACATTATTATTTACACACCAACACCTTGTAACTGAGGAAATACAGAGAATGTAGAATACGTTCTCTGGGAAATATTCATTATTACCAATCCAGCACATTTGATGTAGTTATCGAAACGTAAGGAAAATATATGTACGTACATATATGTATAAGTACTTAAAATATACAAATCAAAATAACCGTAAAATGATGATCATGCACTAGTCAGTCGCCTTGCACTCAGTATTATTAAATTTTTATTTAGAAAAAAAGTCCTTACAACAACACTTCATGCTATGTGAGAAATTTCAAGTCATAAAATGCACAAAAAAATATTTGTTAAGCTAAAAAAAATTACAAAAAATGAGTAAAAAATCTATTTTATGTATTGTACATAAAAACATAACCTATATATATGTATACATGCACTAGGAATATAGAAAAAAAAAATTATTTTAGTTGTATATAAGATGTGATAATAATATTATATACCTACCTATGGAAAATGCATACAAAATACTATATATACACACATACATACACATTAATTTATAGCGTATATATGTATTTAATATATTGTAGAAATAAACCGATCACCATACCAGCCACAATAAATTGTGTTTTTTTTTTTTGCGCAATTAGTGACTTAGAGGCGAACAGCTAATCCAGCCAATTTAATGTGCAACACTATTACTGATCGCAATGATCATTTTCCCACCGAATCGGCGATTTTAGCGACAAGACGCGACACGCTACGCCTGGCCGATCCCGGTGATCCCCGTATTAGTGAACTCAACGCCAAGATTCGGAACAAGGTCAACACCCACAAGCGGCACAAGTGGGAGGAGCACTTAAGGTCCTGCAATCCCTCCCCTGGGGTAGCCAAACTCTGGGCTACAGTCAAATCGTTGTCTAATCCGATGAGACGTGAGGATCGCGTGGAAATTTTATACGGTGATCACGCCTCGCTGGACCCGAAAAAGTGCACGAGCTATTTTCACCAGCTATTCACACTGCACTCGTCGGTTGACAAAACGAAACGACGAGTAACCCGCCGTCTGCGCAAATTGCCAAACACCAGTGTGACGCTTGATTTCTCCAGTGAAGAGGTTGAGGGGGTTATCGGTAAGGCGATAGACTCCAAATACATTGGCCCCGATGGAATAAGCATGCTGATGTTAAAATATGTGGGCCCAGCGGGAGCAGACTATCTCACCAAGGTTCTCAATCTGCCTCTGACCACTCTAATAATACCCGACGTGTGGAAATTGGGTAGAGTGGTCCCGCTACTGAAGCCGGGGAAATCCGCAAACAAAGAAGAATCTTATCGTCCGATATCTCTCCTTTCCCCAGTAGCGAAGACGATTGATGTCTTGCTGCTCCCGTCTCTGAGCCTATGCTCAGCACCACAACTGCACTTAACGCCATAAACACTCGGATAATTCATGGCCTTTCACTGCTACTATCGGACATTGAGGATTCCTCGTTACCGCCTAGGTTGAAGAGCTGGACCATAAATTACCTGAGAGGTCAACGATCATCGGTTGATTTTCGAGGTCAAACTTCAAAGCTACGGAAAATTAAACAAGGGTTTCCGCAGGGTGGTGTCCTGTCCCCGATGCTGTTTAATTTCTACATTTCGAGGCTTCCTCCAACACCAGAGGGCGTCTCCTTGACCTCATACGCCGATGACTGTTCGATTTCGGCATCTGGCCAGGATACTGATAACCTTTGTTATAAGGTAAACTGCTATCTCGCCGACCTTTCCAACTTCTTCACTGCACGACACTTACACCTACAACCCGCGAAATCCTCTGCCACCCTTTTCATCAGCTGGACGAAGGAGTACCGGCTAGAACTCAATGTGAAGGTCGATGATGCAAAAATTCCGACGACTGGGAGTCACATTCGATAGTCTGCACTCCTTCACTGCGCATACGACTGCAATTGCCACCAAAGTACAAAGCCGTAACAAAATCCTCAAATCGCTAGCCGGTATCACCTGGGGAAAGACAAAGAAACGTTGCTGGCAACGTACAAGGCAATTGGCCGGCCGGTCGTAAACTATGCTGCGCCGATTTGGACGCCGGGAACTAACGAGACGGAGTTGAAGAATTTTCAGACATGTCAAAACACCGCTCTTCGGACTGTGACGGGAAACCTCCTGATGACGCCGGCGCACCACTTACACAGTGAAACATCCATGCTCCCAGTTAAGGAGCATAATGTTATGCTGTGTAAGCATCCTAACAAACATCTATTGGAATCCGAACCACCACCCAGGCACATCAGGAGGGGAGTACTTGACTACCGAGACGACATACAGCAATACAGACAAGACCCGCTGGACAGGACGGCGTACAGACAGGCTTTCAATACCATTCACCGAGAGTCCGTTAACACCTTCGTGAACTCTCTTCCAGTGAATGGTGTTCTCGGAGTCCAATCATTACCCATTGCAGAACAAGAGCTAGAGCTACCTCTTGAGACCCGCGTAACCCTGGCACAATTAAGATCTGGATACTGTAGCAGGCTTAACTCCTACCTATCCAGATTCGACCCTGCAATACCCAACACATGTCCCGCATGCAACGAATACCCACACGACACTAACCACATTTTTGCATGCACACTAAGCCCGACTCATCTAACTCCCCTCTCCCTTTGGTCCGAACCCGTCGAAACAGCAAGTTTCCTGGGCCTTCCGTTAGATGACCTCGATGATTAAAACTAAACTTGCCTGACCCTAGCCGACTCATCGGATATAGACATCGTCCAGGCCTCTGCACTGTTTTGGTTCGTCGAGAGAGGACTTTACTTTCAACTGTCTACTCAGTCCAAAGTAGCACCTATTGGCAAGAGTGATTCTGCATTGGATTTCAAAGATAACATTATTGGTGTTGTTAATGCTGGTTCCTAGATAGACGAAATTATACACGACTTCGAAGTTATGACTGTCAACAGTGACTTGGGAGCCAAGTCGCAAGTGCGATGACTGTTTATTTGATTACTTCACTACCAAACCCATTCGATTCGCTACTTTGTGTAACCTGGGGAACGCAGAACTTACGGTGCGGTTGGTGTAACCAATTATATCAATATCATCGGCATACGCCAACAATTGTACACTCCTGTAGAGGATTGTACCTGGTCTACTTAGCTCTGCAGATCATATTATTTTCTCCATCATCAAATTGAAGAAATCACATTATAAAGAGTCTCCTTGTCTGAAACCTCGTTTGGTATCGAACGGCTCGGAGAGGTCATTCCCAATTCTGATTGCGCTTCTGGTATTAGCAATGGTCAGTTTACATAGCCGTATGAGTTTTGTGGGGATATCAAATTCATACATAGCGGCGTAGATGCAGTTTTTTATCGTGCTGTCGAAGGCAGCTTTAAAATCGATTAAAAAAAAGTCATTAGCCGGACGTCTATTATGTCTTCCTTACCCTCTGCTTTTGAGCAATGCTTACATTCCAAACTACATGGTCGACGGGACATAGCGTCAGCATTTCCGTGCGTATTACCCTTGCGGTGCTCGATGGTGAAGTCATAACTTTGCAGCCTCTCAATCCACCGTGCAAGCTGCCCTTCGGGATTCTTGAACTGTAGTAGCCACTTCAGCGCTGCATGATCCGTCCTAACGCGGAAATGTTGACCATACAGATATTTGTGGAAGTGTTTAATGCAATCCACCAACGCTAATAGTTCTCTCCGCGTTACGCAGTAGTTCCGCTCCGGTTTTCCAATAATCCGGCTATAGTAGGCAACTATCTTCTCCTGCCCATCAATCACTTGCGAAAGTACACCTCCTATGCCATAACCACTAGCATCTGTGTCCAGAATAAATGTTGCACCTGGAACCGGGTACGCTAGCATAGGTGCAGTGCATAGTCGTTCTTTTAAAGCTTGGAAAGCATCCTCTTGTACAGTTTTCCACTCGAAAGATTTATTTTTCCTTGTGAGTTCATGGAGACTATGAGCTACGCTGGCGAAATTCGGAACAAAGCGGCGATAGTAAGTACACAGCCCAAGGAAACTTCTTAATTCATGCAAATTTCTGGGTCTCGGCCAATCCTTCACTGCTTCTATTTTTTCCTTCGCAGTACACACGCCCTTCGTGGTTACTTGATGACCTAAGTAATTCACCACCTTCTTGAATAAAGAGCACTTCTTAGGACTTAGTTTAAGACCAGCGCCAGCTATTCTCTGGAAAACTTCTTCCAAATTACTCAGATGTTCGTCGAAGCTCTTTCCCAATACGATTATGTCATCCAGATACACCAAACAGGTCTTCCAGTGTAGTCCTTTGAGCACATGGTCCATTAATCTTTCAAAAGTGGCAGGAGCGTTGCATAAACCAAATGGCATTACCGTAAATTGCCATAGACCGTTGCCAGCACTAAACGCTGTCTTTTCTTTATCTTCTTCACTCACTTCTACTTGCCAATACCCGCTCTTAAGGTCAAGTGTTGAGAACCATTCTGTGCCAGTTAACGAGCCTAGTGTATCATCGATCCTGGGCAAAGGATAGCTGTCTTTCTTTGTAACATCATTTAATCTCCGATAGTCCACGCAGAACCGCAACTGGCCATCTTTCTTCTTCACGAGTACCACCGGAGAGCTCCATGGACTTGCCGATGGTTCGATAACATCGCTTTCGCTCATTTCCCTATTTATGTGGCCAACAGCGTCACGTTTGGCTAGTGGAACGCTTCGAGGAGCTTGACGAATTGGTCTTGCGTCACCAGTATCAATGCTATGCTTCACTACGTTGGTCCTGCCTGGTTTGTTGCCATCCTTGTCGAATATGTTGGAGTAATTACGGATCATCTGGCTGGCCTTGTGCTTGTACTTGTCTTTCAACCCTTGCGTCCATGCATTGATATCTTCCTCCATCTCCTTGCTGCCAATAGAGTCGATTCCAGATGAATCATTGCTGTTAATAATGGCTTCTGCCTCTTGACATTGCCCTAATACAGTTCCACTAGGAATTTTTACTGATGATCTGAAGTCATTTAATACTCTCACTGGGATGCGTTCATTCTTTCGTGTCTTAGCCAGGGTTTTTTCCAATAAGTAAGTCCAGTGTAGAATTTTGTGCTGGTTCGACAGCCCACAATTTGTTTGTACCACAATCTCCATTAATTTTCGCCCAAACAACTGCTTCTGACTTCGGTGGAATCAGTTCACTGCCTTCTAAAACCACTTGTTTGCTGCTGTATGTGAAATCATAGCCAATGTTTAGTGGTTTCTCCATGTTCTTACCCTCCATAATTTTGTTATGTAAGTCGATCTTGATACCTTCATTCATCAAGAAGTCCACTCCTATGATTACCTCATCCACAATCTGCGCGACTATAAAACTGTGTAACACCGTCACATTCCCGATTGTTACCTCACATGTTACTTCTCCCACTACTTGGGTATCCTCACCAGTCGCCGTTTTCAATATTGCTCTAGGTAATGGTCTCACTTCTTTAGCGATCAGGTCAGTTCGAATGATGCAGTGTGATGCGCCCGTATCCACTGTTAATATTCGCGCTCGTCCATCCACATATCCACCAATAGTAACGTTGCTCGTTTTTCTGCCAATTTGCGAGACGGAGATTATGGGGCATTCAATTGCAGGAACCAGCATACGCCCCTTTAGACTGGCTCGTTTTAGTTTAACGACTGAGAAGTTGATGGTTTATCCTCCTCAGCTTTCCGTTTACGCTGTCCTTCCTGTATGCTGGAACCCGTTTTGCAATCCCGTGCGAAGTGACCAGGCTTTCCACATTTAAAGCATTTCGCAGCCTGATTCTTGCCAACATAACGATTCATTCCTTCTAACGACTTCAGAGTTCTCAATATTTCGGTCATCACATCTGCTGTTTCAACCATCGTAGAGATTTACAAGTATGGAATCTTGTGTATTTTACAGGAAAAAGTCAAACTCGCATTTACCTGTCAATCTCGGGGTTTGACTGTCAAATAGAAAATCATAATGGCTGCCCGCAAGTTGACAGGCAAACTCGACGATGCGAACATCGATGGAATGAAAAATTTGAGCAATAAATATGGAGGCAATGAAAGAATTAACAAATAACAGAATGTCGCACCAAAAGCAGAGCAAAGAATTTGACAATGCGAATCAAGATGGAATTAGAGAAATTCAAAATGCGAATTGGGTGGGTAATAAGAGAATAGCAAAGTTTTAAAAATCAGGTGATCTCAGCTGTTTTCGAATGTAAACAAAAAAAATGGCGGATTCCATACTTGAAAAGCTGTACGATGGTTTCAACCTCCACTTTATTGACTTTGTATGCTGGTCTGCTTATGAGTGCCGCCGTTTCACGTGTTTGAGCATACGCCAATGTTTCAGCGAATGTGAACTTTGGATTCGCATATGTCTCTCGCTTGGTGTAAACGTCTTTTATGCCGTTGATGAATTTTTGTATTTTCACCCTTTCGAGATGCTCACCCGATGCGTCTCCGATGGCTAAATAAGCCAATCTCTCAATTTCCGAAGCATATTCCTGTAGAGATTCGTTGGGTTTTTGGTCCCGCTTTTCTAACTCCATCTGGTAAATTTGTCTTCTGTGTTCGCTACCATAGCGTCTTTCCAGGGCTCGCATCAATCCGTCGTAATCATTTCTCTCATAATCAGGTACAGTTTGCAAAAGTTCTGCCGCAGGTCCTTCCAACGCAACGAATAGTGCCGCAGATTTTTCCTCCATGCTCCATTTATTTGTTTCAGCCGTCTTCTCAAACTGGAGCTTGAGGACTTGGAAGGGAATTTTCCCGTCAAAAGATGGTGTTTTACCTTAGAAGAGTTCACTGAAGTGGTTGGACGACATAACTGCAATGCGTTGTTCACTTTGGTCTCAATTAGCTCCTCTATTTTGTCTTGTCGACCGTGCAATTCGTTCACTTTGCTCTCAATTAGATCCTGTCTTTCCTTAAGTTCTGCATTGTCTTTCTCCAGATTTTGCTGTATTAGCGCGACGGTTCCTCCTAAGGATGATATATGCTCGTAAACGACGATTATCGTAAACGAGGCGATTATCGTAAACGACGCGATTATTCCAGGGGTTTCGTTTTTCAAGCAGCAAACAAGTATATAAGGACGACATTCGACTGCAAGAGTAATCAGTTGTGAATTAAACTCGTGGAGATTACATTACAGTAAAGTAATAAAAACCGTACATTGTGAAAGTTGTATACAAGTGATTGTAAATAGTAACGTAAATTGTAATTGAATTGTGAATTACTGAATAATTAAAAGGACATTAATTAAGTCTTTATAAATAAAGAGACTGCAAATTAAGTTGGCGATTTTATTTAACAATCCAGAGGTCGTACCCGAAAGATTAAGGAAATCATCGAAGTTAATCAGCAAGATCGTAACAGTATGAAAGTATCAGCTGCTTGACTACATAACCATATCGATATACAGTGCAATCGATTATTGTTGCCATAACCACAAACAGCTGATACCTGATTACAACCATAGTTCTATGGTGTGATACTTTTAATTTAATTTTAATAATGGATTGAAAAACTTTTTTTGTTAATTTAGGTACTGAAACGTACTAATTTTTTATCCGGACTTCTGATTTAACATATATTCGAGCCAACCCTCGTTTTGAAACCATTGAAAGTTCAAAATGAAGCGCACTAAAGGTGCTGTCAGATATAGCAATTTTTATTTAGTTCAACTCATTTTGCTGTAAACAATTCAGTTTTGTCTCGTGATCATTCCGAAATTAATTTCCGCAACTTGGATATATATTTTATCCATTAAGTGTGGAAAGAAAAATTGTACTCATTTTGTTGTGGCAAAAGGATGAGGAAATATTCATAAAATAGCTTTGTCAGTTGGGTTAGTGTTAAGGGGTATCTTCTTGAAAGAGATTAAAATTATCTATTTTAATTTCTGAGACGATATCACGTTCGACGTATACCATCGGACTTGAGAGATTCGAAAAACAGCAAATGCGATTCAAGCCGACAAATTCGATTAATTGATAATCGAGCTCCTAAAAATTACAAAAGAAAACCTCAAACTAAATTCAAAAATCACTTAATATGACAAATATTCAGTTGTTTGATGGAAAAATAATTGAATAGAGAAATTTGCAGTACTTTACACCAGTGACGTTCTAGCATAGTTGGAAACAAAGATGACTAGATTCGAAACTCTTTATCTCGTGAGAGCGCTCTGAAAATCTACATTTTTTATAACATTTTCGAACCCTGCCACTGTGATGAAAAAGTTGCGCTTTGGGATTTCTGGAAATTTTGTGGGCATTTTTTTATAATAAAGAATTGTAAAAATGAATATTTTTGCACATTTAATATTGTGTTTGGAAAATATTGGACTTCAATAAATTTAAACAATATTTGTTCTTAATTTTAACATACAAATTTACCGAAAATTAATGAAAATTTATTGATAACTTAAAATGGTTTTCTGATGAAAAATGGTGTGTTTCATTATTGACTAAGTGGTACTAAGGCTTTCTTACCATCAGCTGTTCAAAATTCCTTCATTTGGCTTTGTTTCCAGCACAAAGAAAATAATCGAGGAACGCATTTATCTACATTTTTAGAGAGTTTCGTATCTAGTCATCTTTGGTTGGAGCTGTCAAATAGCGCAGAAGAGTCCTATCTGCCATCGGCCTTAGTGTTGCATTGGCGGTAGCGTTGCTTATGTGTGCAGTTTCGTAGAGTTGCATGCATTAAGGTCGGTATGCATCTCTCGAGAAAAAACTCAATTATTTCGTGGATAAAAAAAAACGCAGTAGGCACGAAAATTTGACAGATGATTTTCTATTGTGAACAGTTCCTTACAAAGGAAGAAGATATGCAAACGTAAATAAACAAAACGAAAAACATGAATGGAGTGCAGTAAATATTTGTCGCTGCTTGTGTATTCTTACCTTTTTCTTGGATGATAATAAATAAAAGGTGTAGAAATCGATGAAGAAAACTAAAAATATTACATAAATTGATTTACAAGCATACTTTAATACGATTGAAAATTAGTCTTCATCTTGTTTCTCGCGAAATATGCATACATGAGACTATTCATTTCGCTCGGAAACCTTTCGTATTTGTTTAAAAACTTTATAAATAGACAGTAGAAAATGAAGTTTTTTTTCGTTCGAGCTGCGTACTGGCTTCGTAAAAAAAAATTTCGCACATCGTTTTTTTGCACTTTTTTTTATATGAAGTTTTTGGTTTTCGTAAGAGCTGTATAGCGATCTTTAGACGTCAAAGCCTACTATATATAAGCTGCTGGCAATATGCCTTTCTCTTCAACTCCGTAAATTTGCTTCTTTATGAACTTTTTGATAGAAAAATAATTAAAAGGAAGGTTGTTTTTTGCTTTGTTGGCTAATTTAGAAATGTCACACATAACAAGAAATATTTGTCAGCCAGCGGCTTTAGCTGTAAACGACTCCCGCGACAGCCGGTTCTACGCAGAGGAGTTGACCCGGATTTTATCCGGCCAAGGGCTGTCACCCTTTCGGCAAAGAACGTATATGAATCATATACGTTCTTTGCTTTCGGCAACCTAACCTCGTTTAGGTCACCAGGTTATTTTAGTTGCCGCTACAACTACAACAACAACAACAACAGCTGTAAATTTCCCTGAAATAGCTGTTCAGTTTAAAGTTTACGAAGATTTATTCAATTATTTATCAAAATTAGTTGATGATGATAAATTCAAGCAATTTTGCATAAATAAATTTATATACAGACATGTGCGTAATTGAGATTGTTTTTACATATATGCAAAACATAATTAATTCCAAAACTGCGAATAACGCGCATAAATAATCTGACGTTACACATACCGTACGTCACGTTAGTAATCGAATTAAAATAGTAATACCAAATACAACTCTGTTATTGGACCTTCTTCTATTTCCCTTCATTGCTGTCTGGCATTTTCGAAATTAGTATTCGAAGTCTATTGCGAAACTTCCATTTGTCCGATTGGTGAAATTGTCAGCAAACGAAAGAACTTGAAGAATTCGGTAATTACGTGCGTTGATTTCATCTTTTATTTGCATTTAAATATTGTAAATAGCAAATATATTTATTAGTAGTTATTTATAATTCGTTTAGTGCAAGTTGGAAATAATATTTTGGTGTGATATTTTTTGGTCTTCAATTTGCAGACGACCACTGATTTTTCGCGTGCGTGACACGACGTGGAAATTTTTTTAGTTCCTTATTTTTCGGAATATTTTCGCCAGTGAGGGCAACATTTCAGTAAAAAGTACCTGATACTGAGCACACAAACGGATTTTGTGGCCAATATTGGCCGGTGGGATAAAAGTAAAAGCCGCGTGCATCAGGCACACCAGTTCCAAAGGGGAAGTCGCTGGCGGCGGATGCGGGGGGACAGTATAGATAAGTCATATATACATATGTATGTAGTTATTGCTAATCGTCGATTTACGAGGAGAGAGCAACTGCGCAAGAGGTGAAAAATAAGTTGAAGTGACACAGCATTAGAGAAAATAGACAAGACGTTGTGTAGGGGGAATTTCAATTGAAGCAGCAGCTATAGCAAACGGAAATTAAGAAAAAAAAAGAGTAGCGTCGGGGATTGTGTGGACACAATATACATACAAATACACAAACATATAACTACTATATTAACGAATTTTTGCAAACGCTAACAACGTGTTAAGTGTGATTGCTGTGGGAATGTCAGCAAATCCACAAACGCCTATCTCACAAATTTGGCAAGGTGGATTTGGAAGCGCCTTAAGTGCGGCCTTAGCAAATAATATTGGTACACAACAGCAACATAAGAATTCGCTTCAACAAACCAACGATTTCCCACAATCGTTCCAAGAAAAAACTATGAGCAATAACAACATTACGCCAGTTGGCGAATCAGCAGGAGGTGGTAGCAATAATTACGTTAATTTCACACAATTTATGATGCAGCATAATTTATTGGGCAACAATAATGCTTTTGGTACGAATGGAAGTGCAGATGGCGGTGGTGGCGGCGGTGGTGACATTATGATTAGCAACGGTGGGGAAAATGTTGCTGCAGTTGGCGGTGGTGGCGGTGCAACACATGCAGCTGTCAACGGCAGTGTGATTGGCAGTGGAGTTCGTCGTGGGCCAGAAGATGCCAAGAATGATTACTTCAATTTTATCGATACAATGAGTAATAAAATGCAGAATAATATAGCAGGAGATAATGTACAAGTAGAAAACGGATCACAAATGCAGAATGTAAGTGAATTTTCTTCTTCTTCTGGAACATTTCGTAAATAAAGTGTGGTAAACGAGAAAATTGCTTTTGCACCATCAGAAAATGTCAATATGTAAAAAGATAAAATTATTAAATTTTAGTGTGCATAAATCTCATTCTCGAATCTTATTTCATATTTATTATATGCGCGGCTCTTACAATAACAAAAACTTGTTGGCTTTCTTTAACATAGTGTTATCTTCGATTTCTTATCTTTTTGAAACCTGAACGAAATGTTTAAGCAAAATGTTTGCAAACCACTTTTAAGAGTTTTCAGCGCTTATCATTACCCTTTTCTTTATATGTCTCATATTAATATATATTTACCTTTATTGCAGCTTTTTTCCAATAGTCTGTTTTCGCCATATAACAATAGTTTATATGCTAACAATGGCTCTAGTGTTGGCGGCTACAATAATTCATACAACAATACAAATGCGAATTTTAATTATTTTGATAACATTTACACACCATTTGGCAATAGTGGCGGCTATTATATGAATCCTTTTGCCACTGGCTTTGATTTTACTGCGTCAAATTTACAAGCTTCAGCACCAGAATTTGTGCCACGCTTCGGTAATCTTAGTTTAAATGAGAAAAAGTTAGAAAATACTGAATTGAGTAAAGTAACAAATGACGGAACACCAAATAATACTTATAAAAGTGAAGAGAGCAATGACAAACCCCTTCGTACCGAGAGTAATGAAAATACAATAGTCAATGGTGTTGGTAATGGGGCAATTCCCATCAATAATGGTGAAAATAATTATGTTGTTGATAATATATCATTAAACCAAACAACTGATAACGCAGCTACCAGGCTGGAAAAGTTTGACCCGCCTATTTCTTCAAATGCCGTACAGCAAGAAGTAAGAAATGAGAGAAAAGAGCCTTTTATTGAAGATATGTCCGGAAATAGAAGCCAAAATAATGGCACAAATTTAATTGCTAGCACTAATGTCTTTAATCCTAACTCAATTGAAACTTCATCAGCATCAAATGGCATGAGCGCCGCCGCGCGTTATACCGGCGCAACTAATAAATACACAAACAACGGTAATGGTGGGTCAAGAGGTTCATCAGCAAATGGTTTTACTCGCAATCATAATGATTACACTTCCTCCCCACGCAATAACGGGCGCAATAATAATGGTACTACCAACGCCAAATCCAGCGTTGATGGCATTGATAAGTCAGAGAAACCATCAGCACGTGCAGAGCGCGAACGTGAACGTGATCGTGATGCGCGTCGTTATCAAAGTGGACGTCGCTCTGTCGATTATCATCGTAGTAATAAACGTCGTGATGATTGGAATCGAAATCGCGATCGCATAAACGGGTTTCGTGTCGAAGAGAAATACTCAAACGATAATGGCAAAGATAGTCCATTACCATCACCCGAAAAGGTAAACATTTTTTTTTGAAGAAAGAAAAACTGTAATTCACTTTGCTTAGTAATATAATAATTTGCTATAAATATCTCTTTCAGAAACTTTCACCGAAAAAAGTCTACCCCGAGAATGAAAAGTTATCACAGCGCGAAAAACTCATACGCGATATAGAGATGCGTCGTTTGGAGTGTCTGGTTTGTGTTGAGCCTATTAAAGCTCACCATGGCGTTTGGTCCTGCAACAATTGTTATCACATACTCCATCTACAGTGCATCATTAAATGGGCTTCTTCATCAAAATCCGATGACGGTTGGCGTTGCCCTGCTTGTCAAAATGTCGTTAAGGATGTACCACGCGACTACTACTGCTTCTGTGGAAATGTAAAGAATCCTCCCTACACACGTCATGACATTGCACACTCTTGCGGCGACACCTGTGGTCGCGTCGAAGGCTGCATACATGCATGTACATTGCTTTGTCATCCCGGTCCATGTCCACCATGCCAGGCTTATGTGAAACGCGAATGTGGTTGTGGCAAAACAACTAAAACAATGCAATGTTGTTTGAAGGAAGCCATTGAATGCGATTCGATTTGTGGCAAGCTGTTGAATTGTGAGTTGCACACATGCCCTGCTAAGTGCCACAATGGTAAGTGTGCACCATGCGCCGAGAAAGTAGACCAACAGTGTCACTGTACTAAGCAAGAACGGCAAGTTGCTTGCACACGCGACTCAAACGACAAGCATAGTTATTCATGCGGCAAACAGTGTGTGAGGGACTTGGCTTGTGGCAATCACAAATGCAAGGATTGCTGCCATCCAGGTGAATGTCGCACCTGTAAACTTAGTCCGGAGGTGGTCACCTCATGTCCATGTGGTAAAATGCCCATAGTTACTGGGCAAAGAAAGTCATGTTTGGATCCTATACCGGTATGTGAGGGCATTTGTGGCAAGACGCTACGCTGTGGCAAGCCTGCACATCCTCATCACTGCACCAGCAAATGCCATTTGGGTAATTGCCCACCTTGTAATAAACAGACCGCCGTTAAGTGCCGTTGCGGTCATATGGACCAATTAATCAAGTGCCGCCAATTGTCAACACGCGCCGATGATGCACGCTGCAAGAAGCGTTGTGTTAAGAAACGCTCATGTGGCAAGCATAAGTGTAATCAGGAATGTTGCATTGATATCGATCACATTTGCCCATTACCTTGCAACTATACACTCTCATGCGGTAAACATAAATGCGATCAACCTTGCCATCGCGGCAATTGTCCACCTTGTTATCGTTCCTCCTTCGAGGAGCTCTATTGTGAGTGCGGTGCCGAAGTTATCTATCCACCAGTGCCTTGTGGCACCAAGAGACCACCTTGCAAACTTCCTTGCTCACGTAGACATCCCTGTGAACATCCACCACAACATAACTGTCACTCGGCGGCCAGTTGTCCACCATGTATGATGTTCACCACGAAATGGTGCTTTGGTCAGCATGAACAACGTAAAACCATTCCATGTTCACAGGAGAGTTTCAGTTGCGGCTTAGCATGTGGCAAGCCGTTGTTGTGTGGACGTCACAAGTGTATCAAGACATGCCATGATGGTGCATGTCAGGCAACGGGTGAGGTGTGTAAACAGCACTGCACAAAGTTGCGCGCCACTTGCGGTCACAAATGTATGTCGCCATGTCATGATGGCGATTGTCCCGATACACCGTGCAAAGAGATGGTGAGTGTTGTTGATTGACAATACACCAATGTATGTGCATAAATAATTGTATTAAATTTCTAAATTCTGCCTGCAGGTCGAAGTTCAATGTGAATGTGGTAATCGGAAACAGATGCGTTTATGCCACGATCTCGCACGTGAATTTAGTCGCATTGCCACTGCCCAACTAGCCTCCTCCATGGCTGAAATGCAACGCGGAAATTATATGGAACTAAGCGAAATACTCGCTCCCATTAAGATTAATAAGACAAATAAAACGTGAGTACAACAAAGTCAATTAATAAATAATAAAGTAATTAAAAAAATTTAAATGAAAAAGTGAAATAAAAATTGCTAAATTTGCAAATAGAACCGATATAAAATTAAAAAATAATCAGAGTAATAATAAAATAACCAGATAAAATAAAAAATAAAATTAAATTAAAATTTGAAATGAATAAACAAACATAAAATATAAAATAATAAAATAAAATTAGGAAATAGAAAACTTATTAAAACCAAAAATATAGCGAAATAAATAAAATTCTAATTTGATAAATAATCGCATAAAATGAATAAATTCGAAATTAAATAAATAAACAAACATGAATAAAAAATAAAACGAAAGTAATAATTTGGATGAAAAAAAATAAAATAAACAAAAAAATAACAATAAAAATAAAATGCACAAAAAATAAAATAAACAAAAATAAATTGAAAAAATAAATATATTAAAAAATAAAAATTATTAAAATAAGTACAAAACCAAACCAAAAATTAAAAAAAAAATAACAAATTAAAAAAAGGAAAACAATTAAGAACAATTAAAACGAAAAATAATTAATAATTAATAATTAAAAAATATAGAACACAAAAAAAAAACAATATACAAAATGGGAAAAAATTTAAATATAAAAAATAAAATAAAAATTGCAAAAATAAAACATAAAAAAAATTAATAAAAATATAAAAAATTTATAAATAAATATAAAAAAATGCAAACTAAAAAATTAATTATATTAAAAATTGAGAAGTAAATAATTTAAAAATAAAATATTGAAAAAAAAAAATGAAAAACCAAAAAACTTCAAGCTAAATACATTTTTTTAATCAAAATAAGAAGTAAAAAATATTTTTTTTTTTAAATTAAAATAAGACTTAAAAAAAAAACAAAAAAAAATTATTAATAAATACAACAAAAAGTTAAAAAGAAAAATAAATATAAGAAATTAAAAAAGGAATATTGAAAAAAAAAATAAAAATAAAAAAAATTTGAAAAATAAAAAATCTTTAAAACCTTGATAAATAAAATGCAAAAAAAAAAGTTAAAAATAAAAAGTATAAAAGAAATTGAAAAAAAATCTAAAAAAAAAATTAAAAGTAAAAAAAAAATATAAAAGTAGGTGAAAAAAAATTGAGAAGTAAAAAAAATTAAAACAAATTGGAAAGTAAAAAAATTAAAAAAATTGGAAAGTAAAAAAATATAAAAAATCTAAAAGTAATACAATAATATATTAAAAAAATTTAATAGTTGTAAAAAATAAAGCTATAAAAAAATTAAAATCAAAAACATGAAAATATTGATTATAATTGAATAAAAAATATGAAAAAATAAAAAAATTAAAAATATCCATAAAAAACATTGAAATAAAAAATTTAAAATTAAAAAAATAAAATAAAAGTAAAGAAAAAATTAAATTAAATGAAAATATAAAAAAAAAATTCAAAAACTTAAAAAAAAAACCAAAAAAAAAATATAAAATAAATAAAAAAATTAACAAAATATTAGAAAAATTATAGAAAATTTAAAAAAGAACATAACATTAAAAAAAAATTTAAAACAATTAAATGAAATTTAAAAAGATTAAAAAAGTAAAAGAAAATTAAAAAAAGATAAAATAATAAAAACGTAATAATTAAATAATAAAATAATAAAAAATTATAAAAAATAATAGAAAAATTAAGAGAAAAACAAAAATATTAATAAAAAAAATAAAAATAATAATAAAAAGTAATAAAAACTAAAATAATAATAATAATAAAAATAAAATAATAACTATAATAAAAAACAAAAAAAATATAAAAAAATATAATAAAAAAAATTAAAATATATAAAAACAATATAAAAAATTAAATAAAAATTAGAAAAAAAATATAAAAATAAATTTGAAAAATAAAAAAAATTAACAAAATATTGGAATAATTATAGAAAATTTAAAAAAGAACATGATAACATTAAAATTTTTTTAAAAACAATTAAATGAAATTTAAAAACATTAAAAAACTAAAAGAAAAGTTAAAAAATGTAAAATAATAATTCAATAATAAAAGAATAAAAAATTATAAAAAATAATAGAAAAATTAAAATAAAAAACAAAAATATTAATAAAAAAAAATAAAAATAATGATAAAAAAGTAATAAAAAATAAAATAATAATAATAATAATAAAAATAAAAATAAAATAATAATTATAATAAAAAACCAAAAAAAGAAACACATATAAAAAAATATAAAAAAAATTTAAAAAATTTAATATAAAAAATAAAATAAAAATTATAAAAAATAAATTAATAAATAAAAAAATTAACAAAATATTAGAAAAATTATAGAAAATTTAAAAAAGAACATTATAACATAAAAAGAATTTTAAAACGATTAAATGAAATTTAAAAAGATTAAAAAACTAAAAGAAAAGTTAAAAAAAAGTAAAATAATAAAAAGGTAATAATAAAATAAAAAAAAATTATAAAAAATAATATAAAAATTAATAGAAAAAAAATAAAATAAAAATAAAAAATAAAAATATTAGCAAAAAAGTAATAAAAAATAAAATAATAATAATAATAATAAAAATAAAATAATAATAAAAAAAGAATTAATAAAATATTAAGAAGATAATTATAAAATAAAATAATAAAATAAAAAAATAATAAAATAATAATAAATTGAAGAAAAAATTTAAATAATAAATATAAAATAAAAAAATTAAAAAAAAAAGTTAAAAAAAATTAAAAAAATTACAATAATAAAAAAAAATTAAAAATAAATAACTAATTTAAAAATATAAAAAAATCATTAAAATAAAATCAAGCAGAAAATATTATAATTCATTTTAAAACTACATTAGTAAAAATAAAACAAATATTTCAAAGTAAAAAGTATAAAACCAAAAAAAAAAGAGTGAAATAGAAATATAAAAATTGTAATGCTCAAACAAAAAAGTTTGTAATAAATTCAAATAATTAAAAAAATAATTTATGACGAAAATAGTATTAAATAAAAAAAAAAGAAATAAAAGAATATTTAAAACGAAAAAAATTAAGACACTATAATAACATCTAAACGCATATAATTAATGTAAAATAATAATAATTTTATTTTTCATCTCCACACAGTTTGGATTGCAATGAGGAATGTCGCCTGTTCGAACGCAATCGTCGCCTAGCCATTGGCCTACAAATTCGTAATCCTGATGTGCCGCAAAAACTACAAACCAAATATTCTGATTTTATACGCAATTTCGCTAAACGTGACCCCACTCTGGTCAAATCTATACATGATGCACTTACAAATTTGGTAAAACTTGCTAAGGAGAGCAAACAAAAATCACGTAGTCACTCATTTCCCATCATGACACGTGAAAAGCGTCAATTGGTGCATGAGATGTGTGAAATGTTTGGAGTGGAATCGGTTGCCTACGACGCTGAGCCCAATCGTAATGTGGTAGCTACTGCCCACAAGGAGAGGGTGAGTGTGAAGGAAATTTCAATTTTAATATGACGAGTGATGAGTGTAATAATAATTAAATTTAATTTATTACTTGCTTTAGTCCTGGCTGCCAGCCACCAGCATTATGGAGGTTATGCAACGTGAGTCCGGTCAACGTCGTGTACCGGTGCCGAGCAATAATGCCTGGGGCATTAAAAGATAGAATTTTTTCCTATTAACAAATGTGTAGTGAATGCGTATGCAACCAGCAAGTGTAATGTGGAGTAAATCTTTTGAATGCATGTCGAATTACACTAAATAAAACATAAAAATATAAATAAATAAAAACATGAAACATCAAAAAAGAAAAAAAAAACTAAAGCAACAAGTAAAACAACCAGCGCTAAACATTAATCCAAAACATTATTATACAAAAGAAAAATACACAAATAATCAATTCTAAAAATTACAACTTAAAAATTACAAAAAACAAAAATACCATTAAACATACATATAAAAATTTCAAATAACTACTTAAAAATTAATTAAAGTTTACAGCAAATTGCAAGGAAAAAAAACAAAGAAAATCAAATACAAGGTTATCTATACCTTTTTCACTTTCCATGTATTATTATTATTTTTTTTTTTTCCAAAACAATTTTTGAACACCTAGTACTGGTACCTTACAGTTTCTCTGCTCCCGACTGGTAACTGCTTATCAATTATTACTTTCATACTAAATAACTCTATGAATATCCTTCCTGCATAGTCTATACATACATACTTTTCGTCTTTTTTTGATTGTAAAATTTAATTCAATTCTACTTATGGCTGAATTTTGATTGGAAAATATTTAATTAATTTTATTTTCAAGCCAATACAACAACAAAACAAAAAAATTCTTACCATACATACCTACATACAATACATAATACATATATTACATGCGAGTACATAAAAAAAAAAAAATACGGTGGAAGTCGAATGTGAGTATATAAAATAATTAAATAAATTCATCAGCGAAATATTTGTGAAAGATTTGTACACAACAAGCAAACATATACAAATACAAAAAGAAATAAATGAGTAAATTGTGAATGAATCGGCCGTATGAATCATAATATATATATTCCTGAATGTAATGAGAAATCAAATTGAATAAAGTTGTTTATTAATATGTATGAATTGCGAATATAATTAAAATTATGCGGTTTTACTGGTATACATATATTTTTTGGGATAGTTATGAGCTACAGAATTATCATTATGGTAATTCATAAGACAGAGATGAGCACAAGCTTATATATCCAATTCTGGAGGCTACATTATGCTAATTCCACCCACTGCCAGCTAGAGGTATAGCTCCAGCAGAATTGTTACTCAAATTGGTTTTCGGGGAATATTATGGCAGTGACAGTCCTTGGCCGGATCGTACCAGTATAAAGATCCTACTGTCGTGGGAATTATTTGATTTTAGTCGTCTCTTATCGAGAGGCGTGCCTTAACGTAAGTAATTTCTTGAACTCCTAACCTGCAGTGGTACCCCAGCTGTTTTGTAGTGATCCGAAACCTCGTAGATCATTGAATCAAATTTCATAGGGATAAATCATATAGATCTTGGAAGAGGTTATTTAAGGCGCATGAAGGTTTAGTATGGTTATAGTTTAGAAACGAAAAAATGTTGGGTGGCACGAAACTAGGTTAAGTAAATTTCCGCAAGGAAAATATTTCAAGAATGCAAACCTAGTACGTTCAAACATCGTTCATACTACCAAACTGTGAAGAGCATGAAGAATTGAAACAACAGCAAAACGAAAGAATTTCTTTCTCAGATTTTTCTTTCAGGGTGACATAGAGTTTTGTCAATGCAAATACGAAATTATAAAATTTATTACGCGCCCACAAAGAACTCTTGGTCATATTCTTCATTCTCTCAGAAAAAAAAGATTTCATTAATAATCAAAATTATTTAAAAAAATATTTTTTTTTTAAATTTCATTACAAGTGGCTCTTAGCGTGTTAATTTATGTATCTCTTAGATACTTTTCCATAACCATACGAGTGCATAACCGAGACAACAGTACACCACACCAATTTGGTAGCTGTCAATTTAATTCCAGCAACACAGCACTAGCTATCTCATGCACACCACCACCATTCTTATGCGCATCAAGCAGAAACATCTAATGCTGGAGCTGCAACCGCTTTCCAGTTAGAAGAGTGCATCCACAAGTGTGCAAAAAATATTTGTTGATTGAAAACGTTTGAGAGCAGTAGGACGTGGGTAGATTGAACCGAAATGCACTTGAGTTGTCTTGTCGTATTGTGTGAGCCAAAGCAAATCTGAGCAGAGACAAGAAGAAAATCTCAGTTGTTTCGGGAAATTGAAAGGGTTCGCTTGTGTTTAGTACGCAAAGTGTGTGTGGTTCTTTTTGGGCTAAAGAAAGGTTCTTGTCGCCGAGTTTTAACGTTACACGGGGAACGCAGACGAAGACGACGTCGGTCGTCGCGTGTGTGTGTGTGATAAACGGTTGGGTAAATAGTGTACATCATGAGAGAAGTGGCGTCAAAGAAGAATCAAGAGGAAATCAACAATAAAAATTAAAGAAAAAAGTAATAAAGCAAAGAGCTCTACAACAAAGTGCAAGGATAGCACATATGTACATACATACATACATACAAACACATATGAGTGTATCTATGTTTATGTGCATGAAACGCATTGTCGCGACGGACGGTTAATGTGCGTGCGTCCAAAAACATTACACTGATGTTGAGTTCTAACAAATACTTTCCCAACATCAGTACTGCCTCAGATATTTCTTACAAGAAATTTTCATAGAAAAATTATAGCAATTGTCAATATAGACAAGCGCTACGAAAATAAAATATAGCATCGTGTGTGTAGATCATCTTGGCTATACCTACTTCTGCTGCGGGTATAGCTGGAGCAACGCTGGAACTTCTACGCCAGCCAGCCACATTTATTACTTGGCACCAGCTGGTGTGGAATAGCATTTTGTGTATAATTAAATGAGCGTGCTAAGCAGAATTGTGTGTAAAACATAATTTCCCATAACAGAAGAGCATAATAGAAGTATTGAAAAGTGGTATTTGTGTCAAAAGTGCAGCAAAAATATGTGAAAAACGCAGCAAGAATGCACAACGAGCAGTACAAATGGTGAGTGATGAATTGTGCTGCAAGAAAAAGCCTGTAAATGTAAAGTGAGTGTGTGAAATTTTAAACAAAATATTCAACCACTAAAATACCTATTTTTTTGTTGGAAAATATGCAGCCGAATTTAAAGAGATTAAGATTTATCTCATAAATATCCTGTTGAAAGTTTTAGGAGAAAAAAAAACAACAACACGAGAATTCCATTCCATACAAGCTGTCAAAAAGTGAGTGTCCAATCGTTATGCTTTTCTCAAAGTTATACAAAAGTTGTTTTTCCACTTATTTTTACTCTCACTGCCAGATGTTGTGGGTTGGAGGGGTCTCTTCAAATGAAAGCAGAGACATGCGCATAGAAATTTATCAAACTCGAATAACTAAAAAAACAGAGTAAAGAGTATATAAAAAATCCTTCAATAACAGCGCTGAACATAATTGGCACAACAATGTGAAGTAAAACATAAACAACAAAACTTACTCAAGCAGCAATGCCTGACTCAAATATTCAAACCTTTTCATTTTAACTTTTATAGAAAAAATAGCCTTTTAATTAATGCGCTTTGCTTATATTGATGTAATTATTTATTTATCTTTCATCTACGAAAAAAAAGAATAACTTCCTGGCTTATTTTTCTTGGAATTAAAATGAAGTAACAAATGCAGTTTACTCGGTTACACACACCGCTTCGGCTTCGTACATATAAACAGCCGTTATTGACAGCAATGCAGCGGTCATGTTATGAATCAATGCTCTGTTACAGGGGCTGCTACAACTGCTGTAATGCACACATTTTTGCTGCAGAAATTATAATATTTTAAACTAAAGTACATTTTCACATGAACTTAATTTTCATGTATTTATATTCTCTATTTATTAAGATATTTTTTTAATTTAATTTCGATGCGCTTAAATGCAGCGGTCAATTTATCAGTGTAATGTGCCGGCAGCGTTCACAACTGCTGTAATGTTTATTCATCCAACAGACTGTAACATAAGCAGCACAGCTAACTGCACTGAAAATGTTTAATAAATTTAATTACATCTTAAAATAAAAATTAAATATTTTAAATTAAAGTAAACATACATCAAAATACACGCATATACATAAATTCTACTCTCATTTACATACTTTAATATGTTTTTGATATGTTCGAATGCAGCAGTCATGTTATCAGTCAAAGCATTGTAGCAGAGGCTTCGTCAATTGCTGCAATGCTTATTCATCCAACAGGCTATAACATAAGCAGCACAGCTAACAGCACTGAGAATGTTTAATAAATTTAATTGCATCTTAAAACAAAAATAAAATGTTTTCAACTAACATAAATATACATCAAAACACACACATATACATAAATTATAATCTCATTTACCTACAAACTTTAATATGTTTTTAGTATGTTCGAATGCATCAGATCAGTCAACGCTATGTAACAGAGGCTTCGTCAATTGCTGTAATGCATATTTATGAGGAGATAAACAGTAATGCTAGTAGCGCAGCAAAAGCAGCTCTGAGAATGTTTAATTACTGCCTCTTAAATTATAAAATTAAATATTTTAAACTCAAGTAAACCATTACAATTTTTTAACTTAAAAGGCTAACATTTTGATATTTTTTTCAATTTTTATGAGCAATTCATTAAATAAACCTTGCTATAATTTGTTTATGCACCGAACGTCGCTACTGCTGCCGCTACTGCAATTTTTACTGAGTCACCACTGCAATGCTATTGGCGCTGCAACAGCGTTTGCTTTTTTTTGTTTTTTTTTTGTAAATATTAGCTTTAATTAACAGCAGATGCGATGCAAGTTGACGTTTGCGCTTGCAAACATCTAAAAAAATTATAATTAAAAATGCCGCTTTATCTCTTTTCCTTTGCCGCTCTCTGAATAAACTCTCAATTGCTTTACTGTCCATTTGTACGAATGAGATAGCCGCTGCTTCTCTGCTTGTGGCACTGTCTGTTGTGTTGTGAATTAGTTGGGCAAAATGGAAATTGAAACATTTAAGCCTCTTTTCGTAGTTTTTGAAATTATTTGTGTCATATTTGGCAACTCTTGCGAAAGTTGATTAGCCTCGCGACTGATCAAATATGTACATATGTATGTACGCGGTAGCAATGCAGTGAGCGATATATTTGATTAAACCATATGTTTTGTTGATTCACTTTTGTGCAGTAGCGTTTGAGATAAGCAAATACGTATTAGAATGTTTGTTCATTAGATAATTTTTCGCAGTGAGATACAAATGTATAAAGCGTATGTATGTATATTATTGAGATAGTTTTATTTGCTGTTTTTTGTTGCTCTTGTTTTTTTTTTGTTGCACAAAAATGATTAAATATAATCTCAAATACATACATACATACATACTTCCCGTGTATACATTATTTATATATAGATCCTCATGCAGGATGTGTTTCCCCTCAACAATTCTTCTTTGGTGCAAGCCCTTACTTTCTTCTCTCTTTTTGTTGCTGTGCTGTGAATTAAAACAATTTTTTTTCTTAGTTTATGCCTAGCTGATCAAAGCATAGTCCTCCCACTACGAACAAAAATCAAACTCTACAAGTCGCTCCCCATGCCCCTCCTGCTATATGGTGTAGAAGCGTCCATGATGATAACGTAAAATGAGGCGACGTTTGGAGGAACTGCCAATACTTTGCTAGAGGATTGCCATATCATTTTAATTAAGTTATCCCTCTACCTCTAAAGCCTTTTTATAACATTTCTTAGTACTTAATAAATTAAAGAAAGAAAATTATGTAAATAAAAAAATGTTTTATGGCGACATTCCAATTCGGCGATCAAATTAAAAAAAAAAATACTTGTATTAGTAACATTTGAGGTGAAAATGAGCTGACAGGTAGCAAGATCAACGCAAATAGTGTCAATTGATTTTATTCCATTTTCAGGCATTTAATTTCCATAATATCGTAGTAGTCCGTGTTCGCGCGGTACCTCGTCCTCCCTTTCTCGGTAATGCGGGTAGTTGTATTTTTTGTAATTTTTTAATAATTTTTCTGATCCGTTGTTTTTCGAAGTAATGAATGAAAGTTGTAAGCGGCTGTCCCATTTTTGAATCAACGGCTCAATTGAAAAGTCCTCGGCCTACCACAGTAAACCATATTTTTTTGGCAAACTCAATTTTTTTTTATTCAAATTAGTTTTCAACGTAGTTCCCTTCAAGGGCGATACACTGATTATAGCGACCCTCCAACTTTTCGATACCATTTTTGTAGTACGATTTGTGCTTTGCTTCAAAATAGAGCTCTGTTTCGGCGATCACCTCTTCATTCGACGAAAATTTCTTCACAGCGAGACTTTTGAGATCTGAGAACATGAAATAGTCGCTGGGGGTCAGATCTGGAGAGTACGGTGGTGTTGTTTTCATAGATTTTTGCCATTGATTTCACTGGCTTGTGACACGGCGTATTGTCTTGGTGAAACAACACTTTCTTTTTCTTCAAATGTGGCCGTTTTTCGGCGATTTCCTCCTTCAAATAGTCCAACAACGCTATGCAATAGTCGCTGTTGATAGTCCTGCCTTTTTCAAGGTAGTCAATGAAAATTAGTACATGCGTAACCCAAAATGCACCCGTCATAACCTTTCCAGTTGACTGTTGCGTTTTTCCACGCTTTGGAGCGGGTTCATGGTGTGCAGTCCACTCGGATGATTGTCAATTGGACTTCGGATTTAAATGATGGAGCCATGATTCATCCATTGTCACATATCGACGCAAAAACTCGGGTTTATTACGCTTGAACATTTTCAAACACTACACTGAATCATCAACTCGTTGTTTTTGGCCAAAAGTGAACTCGCGCGACAATATACGTGAATGATATGATGTATGTATGTACACGTTCAGTTGATATCACTGGAGTGCCTGCTATTTCATTCAATTTCAATTTAAGGTCATTCATAATGATTTTGTGGATTTTTTTGATGTTTTCAGCGTTTTCGGAGCTAATGGCACCATATCTTAAACTTAGGTTACCAATCCTTGATGATTAATTTTCCTGTGGCAGTTTCCGAAACCTCGTCATCAAGCCAAGTTTTTGCTTCAACTCTATTTTTTTCCCTTCAAAAAGCAAAATTTATCAACACGCGATCATTTTGACAACATTTATGAGTAATTTTGGTTAAAAGAATAGAATAATAGAACTTAAAAAAACAATTTCGGAAATACACACGTAAAGAGCGAATATACTACGGACCAAGAAAAGCGACTTTATGCCAAATGTTTCTTTGTCATCTTTCGCATAAAAAAAAAAAGAAAAATGAAAAGCGGCAGTAAAAATAATTGACGTTCTACAGGAAACGTTGAAGGACTCACGCTATAAAATTATAAGAACGATATTAGGGAAGTAAGATTAATAAAATTAATAATCTATCATTTTCAAAAAAGAAAAAAATGACTATGGTGTTATATACCATGTCAAACCAAACATGGTTTGTTCCAGTTAAAAGTGAGGCGTTTATGAAAATGGATCGCTTAACAATCGCATAACGCGTTGGAATTGTTGAAATCTACTACAAAACTGGCGAAGCGGCGATTATGGTGCACATAACCGTCCAATTATTCAAGCAATTTGAAGAGACTGGATCGGTAACAGATATTCTAAAGCCTGTGCATCGTCGTTTTGCTCGTTCCACTTCAAATATCGTTGCTCTAGGTGAAAGTGTAGCCGAAGACTGGAATGTGTATACTTCTGCACGTTCTCAAGAGTTGGGACTTTCTTACTGCACATTATGGCGCATTTTGCACTTGAACTTACACCTAAAGCCATATAAAGTCCAGCTCACACAACAACTGAAGCAACGCCGTAGTTACGTCGAATGGGTGCTTGAACAACAAGCAGGGGACCGCGGGTTTTCCAACAAAATTTTCTTCAGCGACGAGGCACATTTATCACTCGGTAAATAATCAAAATTATCGCATTTATGCCTTCGAGAATCCTTAAACTATTAAAAAGAGCTAATTACACCAAAAAAAACTTACTGCCTGGTGCACCATACGTCCGGACAAGAATGATGAGCGACTTGTAGAGTTTTTTTTGTTGTTCGTCACAAGACGGCTTTACAGCTTTAAAATCGATGAAAAGGTGGTGTGATTTAGCACTTGGTAAATATATGGTCAATGGAGGATTTGTCAGTTCTAAAGTCTAAGGGCCGATCAGTTTGTTGACAGTGGACTTTAATCTTTCACACAATACGCTAGATAGGACCTTATATGCGATATTAATGAGGATTAGCAGACATTTGGGTTCCATTCGTCAGGCATGCTTTCGTCCGACCATGTTCTGCAAGGAAGCTGATGTACGCTACTTGTCAGTTCTTCGTATTTGAATAGTTCTGCTGGTAAGCCATTCATAGTCGGGTGATGGCACGTCTATACCATCGTCATTGATTGCGGCTTCGGGTTCGCCATCTCCGGTATGTTGCACTTTCACCGGGCGTTCTTTGCGTATTTTTATTGCTACAAGATAATGATCCGAGTCGATGTTTGGCCCTCGGAACGTTTGCACTTCTAGAACACTGGATACATGTCTTTCGTCTATCACAACATGGTCAATTTGGTTGCGTGTGTTACGATATGGCGACAGCCATGTAGCTTGATGAATTTTCGTATGCTGGAATCTGGTACTACAGACAACCATACTCGTGTTTCGCGCTCCAGCAAATTCAATCAGCCTAAGCCCGATGGATGTTGTGTATGTTTCGTCGTGTAGGCCGAATTTTCCGATTGTCATGCCAAAAATACCTTCTTTGCCCATCCATGGAAATCGCCTAGCACAAATTTGACATCTCTTTGGATGGCATCTTTGGACACATCATCCTTCTTTTCTGTCGGGGCGTTGGCGATATGTTGAAGAACTTCGCTTTGATGCGAATCGCGGCTAGATGTTCATTCACCGGGGTGAATCCCACAACAAACCCAACACAAAATTTGCGATCATTTAAATGGCCGCTGTAGTAGATTACACCCACCTTCTTCCGCTTTTGCTCCATCCTCCAACGATTTTAATACAAAAATGTGAAAATGAATTTTTTTGATACTGAATTTCATCACTTTTATCAATAATCTTAATTAATTAAATAATATAACTTGTTTAGAATATTCAGAAATTCCTAAAAATTATTCCACACAAGCACATGAAAACCAATTAAAAATTGTTTAAAACTTTATTATGAAAAAATACGAAATATTTACAAATTCTAATTAAATTGTCTACAATAATGGATATCTAATATCAATTTTTTTTCGCATATTTTTTTCAGGTCGAAAACAACAGCCAGCCAGCCAGCCATCCAGCCGTAGTACATCAAGCAAAAATCGGAATTTTCATGTTTAGTGCGATAAACGGAAATTGAAAAAGTAAAAAATTGGAAATAAAAATGATATAAAATCGAAATCAAATGCAAATTGCAGAATTGCACCGGTGGTGAAAAGTGGAGTGGAGTGTGCAGCAGGCGAAGCCATAACAAAATTGCGCCAATCAGTTGTGAAAAATACGAGATGCGTCAGAAAAATATCTAAATAAAAGCAATTTTCAATGGAAAATACGTAGTAAATGCGAAATGGAAAGAAACCTCGTTAAAAGCGTATACAAATCACATTGAATTGAATGAAGCAGTCAAAGCAAAACGTGCAAAAAATAATTGACAGTGGATAAAATAAAATAAATAAAAAAAAAGTGTCAAAGTTGGCAGTCGAAACAAAGTAAAGCGAGGCTCAAAAAAAAAGAAAAATACAAAAAAAAAAAAAAAGTGAACAGTGCTCAACGGGAAGTGCAAAAGCGTATGATACACGCGCAGAAGTAGTAGTAGTAGAAGAAAGGAGTTTGTAGCCAGCCATTGGTAGTGTGTAGTATATGCACGTATGCATGTATGTATGTAGTTGCGGCTTGTGGTTGAAACGGTTGGTCGGGTTGATTCGTTGTGGAAAATCCTTTGTTTTCACTTTAGCTTTTTTCGGCCAAAAATACAACAAAACAACAACAACAACGCAACAACAACAACAACAACAAAAACAACAAAAACAACAACAACAACAACAACAGCAACAACAACTTGAAGCTATAAGCTTTAGGCAAAATTAAATACCACCAAACCGTTGCATGCGCGCGCGTGTGTGTGTGTCTGTCTGTCTGTGTCTGTATGTGCGCATGAAATTCTACGGAAACTACGCCTGCTGATTCGACGCGTGAAAGGACTAAATTGAATATTTGCATATTTTGCTTTGCGTTGGAAATACCCGCCGAATAATGCCACGAAAATGACAATAACAACAACAACAACAGTAAGAACAGCTAGTAAGCTGCAAACGTCGTAAAAACATACACACACACTGTCAATCAAAGACATAGCGGGAAAAAACCCACTGACACCGCGACCAAGCGACAGCAAAATACAGCGACTATAACGGTAAATGCCAAACTAACCCATTTTCTAGCCGATTTTCCGCCAAACGCAGTGCAGACACACGATACCCATCTGTGAGGGTAGGGGAGTTCCCGATAGCACCTACCAACGCTGCTTTGTGTTGTCCTTCGCGCTGTGCTAGCGTGGTTGCTTGTATGTCGTCGCCCGGTTTGTTGTGGAAATTTGTTAATTTCCCATACGCAACGTCAGTTTTGCATGCGCGCGCGTAGTCTCGTGTAGCCTTGAAACCGCAGCGCACAAATTCTTCTAGCGTTTGGTATTTCGCCGCGAGAATATAAACAACGGTTGCATACAATTGAATTTTGCAGTCGGTTAAAGGTGCGCGATCTATCACGTTGGTGTGTTTAGGTTACCAGCCACAAAACAAGCATTCTAATCTGCATACGAGTAGCAGCAGGTGGTTTTTTCTGCTTTAGTTTTTTGTATTTTTTTTTTTTTTTTGTATCGGTTCTCGGTGTGCGCGTTAACTAATCAATTTCAATTTAAACCAGAGTAGCAGTACAGTGTTGTGTCCGACAAGGTGTCGTAAAATCGTGTTGATGAACTGCAATTTAATAATTACGCTCGAAAAGTTTTTTGTTGTTATCGCTGTTGCCGTTCAAAAATAATGTCATCAAAATGTGGATTAAACCTGATTTTCGTGTCGATCATTTTCATTATCATCGTAAATGGTAAGTTGGGCATGCTTTTCACACTATTTTTATTTATTTCAGTGTGGCGTTTGAAGTAGGCGTTTGAAGCAGGCTAAACTTAATATGAATTTTTGTATTATAGCAAATGTTGGGTCGTGAATTTATGAAAGTTTGGCTGGTGAGAGCCTCGCTATAGATTTAAGGAGGAGGAGGAATATTTTATTCGATTCATACAAAGCAAACCCGACTTGCTCTTATTTCATTAAATTTTTTATTTTTTATTAAAAAAAAATTCCCCCCAAAAATTTGTTAAAAATTTAAATTTCTATAAAAAAAATATAAAAAAAATAGTTTCTTTTCTTAAATCTAATATGAATAAATTTTATAATCAGTCGCTTAACCAACATCTAAAAATAAAAAAGTATAATGTTGGATAAAAAAAAAATTTCAGACTTTTTTTTTTTATATTTTTGAACGATTTTTTACTTTGTTGAAAATTAATTCCAACCAAGTACTCATTGGCCATTATTATCTGTGGCGTTTTTCTAATTTTCGAGCGGCCAGCTTTATAATTTCATCAGTGTAGCGCTTCTCTTGCTTAATGGCGTAGAACTTGGCCAAATAATTTTCAGCGTCAGATGGTGCAAGGTCCACTCTATATGGTGGGTGCATTAAAATTTCCCAACTAACCACGGTAAATTTTTGCGTATCCACAACACCTTTTCCATTTGATCAATTCTCGACGCTTTTTTTTTTTTTTTTTTGAAGATCCTGTTTTGAGCTGCGTAATTACTGGCAGTAGACCTCAGAATTGCCCGCTGCGCCAGGTTGCAGCAGCTCATAATCCTCTTTCAACCACACCATACACTCAGCATCACCATGTTTGCCGTCAATTCAGGTTTTGAAGTCCTTTTTTGGAGGGCCGACGGCTTTTGTCTACGATTTTTTTCGTTTTATATTCTCGTGTTTAAACCATTTTTCATCGTCATCATCACTATAAAAATGGTTCGATTTTGTCGTCTTTCATAAGCGTTTCACTGATGGTAATTCGGTCAATCAATTTTTTTGTTTGTTAATTCAACTGCCAGTCTTTTTTGAATGATTTCAAACTTTGCCCGTAAGTGATGCTTGTTCCTCCAGTTGCAAAATTTTATCGCCTTGCTGCTTTTTCGTCAATATTTCTAGTACGAAATCGAGCAAACTACACCTGGCTCTGGCGTTCGCTTACATCATCGAAAACCACAGAAATTTTTCAACACGTTTTTGCAGCGCCTTTGTTATATAGTATTCGGAAATTTCACTAGTTTTCAAATCATAAAATAATCTTTCACACGAATAACCATTTTCAGAACTGTCTTCACGAAAAATATTGCCTTCGGCTTACGTGAGCCCAAAATGCGGCAGTTTTGCTACTTAACGTGGCCGCCGAGGTGAAAATGAGCTTCACCGGAAAATACAATATGATCCTGTGCAAATGAGTTTAACTCTTGATGCCTATTCGAGTACACTTTGAGCTACAATAATGACATTTTCTCCTGAACGCGCTGGACGAGCACAAGGCGAAACATTTCACTCGAATTTCGTGTGCAATTTTCTTGCAGTTGCGGTTGAAGATCCATGATTTTGGAAGTAAGTTTTTTATACTTCCCAATTTTCTTGAAGCTTAAACTTAATCATTAATCATAAGCCGCAAATATTATACCGAATATTTGACACATCTGGAATGTCATCGAGGATGGCAAAGCTCAAATAAACCGTAGTTCGATAAGCAAACTAAGAAGAAAGAAAGAAGTTTCAGTCTAAGAGATCTTAGATTGACTCACTCAATCTCGCGATCTCAAAACCATTGAGAACTCCTAGGAGATTTTTAACTCGAAAAATTAAAGGGAAAATTGTAAAAACACAGTAATGCCCAAGAGGTATGCTGAAATCGTAGAAAATGATAGGTTGAGTACAATGTAATGAAAAATAAACATAATTACTTTCACTGTTTGGGATTTATCTTTAAATTCCTAAATAATCTATATTTCTAAATAAATATATATTTGTAAAAAAAAAGGCTAAAATCCTACCCTTAAGCTAATGAAACGCTCGTTCCTTACTCTTAACAACACAGTGCGACATTTTTCAGGTCATCGTTTCGGGCATAGGTTTTGGCTATTGTTGCTGAAAGTACAACCGATTGGTTTAGATATTAGGTTTTCGGCCAAAAACAGCATCAAAACAGCATTGGCACGGCCAAAGACAGCACTTCTTTCTTGTTTTTTTTTTTGTGGGACCTTTTTAAAATAATTTTTTTATAGCATAAATTTATATTTTTGACTGTTTATTGTTTTTATTTCCTTCAGAAAAATACTAGAAGGCACAGCCACACGTTTCTGTGTTTTTTGTTGCATTTTGTTGAATTTTTAGTTAGCTCCATTTGAATGTTTATTATCATTCGAAAGAACATTCTTTGGCAATTATTTTTTGAAGATTATCTCTTTCAAATGTTGGCCACGGCTACGTCTCAGATGGTCCATCTGTTGAGTCTAATTTTCGATGAATCGTTCGAGCATTTCGACTGGTAACTGGCGAATGACACGCGTGATCTTTCGCTCCAAGGCCTGAATCGAAGCGGGATTGTCCGCATAGGCTCTATACTTTATATATACCCACGGGGAAAAGTCTAACTGTGTGATAACACACGATCTTGGTGGCCAATCGACCGGCCCAAAACGTGAAATTATCAGCTCACCAAAGTAATATCTCAATAAATCCATTGATTAATGCGATGTGTGGGAAGTGGCGCCGTCTTGTTGAAACCAAGTGTCGCGGAGATCGCGAGCTTCAATTTCAAGCATCAAATAGTCGGTTATCATGACGCGATAACGGTCACCTTTGACGGTTACGTTCTTACCGCCATCATTTTTGAAGAAATATGGACCGATGACTCCACCTGCCCACAAACCATACTAAAATTCGTTGGTTTTTCTGGATGAAGTAGCAGCTCTTTCATCTCTTTAGGTTGCTCTTCGTCGCAAATGCGGCAAGCTTGCTTGTTTACATACTCATTGAGCCAGAAATGTGGCTCATCGCTGAACAAAATTTGGCTCGAAAACGTTGGATGTTCTTGGAACTGTTCAAGAGCCCATAGAGCGAAGCGATGTCGCTTGGAAAGGTCGAGCGGCTTCAGTTCTTGCACAAGCTGTATTTTGCACGTTTCCATACCGACATAAAATGCGCCAAGTTGTTCCATACGTCAGTCCGAGTTGCTGCGAACGGCGCCGAATCGACTCTTCACGGTCTTCGTGTACATTCTCAGCTACGGCCGCTCTGTTTTCTTCACTGCCTGCTGAACGTAGTCTATTCGGTCGAATATTATCCAATAATGAATGCTGGGTCTCAAGATGGGTGTGATGGTGTTGCGAATAGTACGCTCAGTAAGCCGATTATGTTGACCATAGATTACATACATTCTTTACAGAACGTGAATTTTCGTTACAAAATTTGAATGATTTGTAAACGTTGTTCAGGCGTAAGTGTTTCCATGAAGAAATGCCAAACAATATTGAACAAAGATAACATGACAGCTTGACACGACTCACGCGTGATCTGTCAAAAAAGGCTATTGTAAAAAGTGCCTCTACTTGGATCACCCTTTATATATTCAAACCGCTAAAGCAATTATCATTTATTATTCATTCTATTCTACAATAAAAATGTACTCATAAAAATGACTCTAAATTTACCTTTTTCTACTACTTTAAAAGAACTATACCGAAATAAGACTGCGGAAAAGATGAGATGAGCCCACTGCCCACACCTTGTAATGATTCCACCATGATTTTTAGTATCTTAAAAAGCTTCAAAAAGGTCGGCCATTGTTCTACCTCTCGAAAATAAGTTATTTAAAAAACAATTCTCGAACCTAAAAAATTCTCCGTAGTGTACATATGTACATATGTATGTACATAAAGAAATAGAATTTATCAAATAAATTAATTAATCTTAATAATATAATAATAATAAAAATAAAAATAATATTTTAATATAAGTATGTCTTATCATTTCTGCGCTGCTTTGTAAGCAATAATTAATAATTTATAAGACTCGTGTTTGAATAAATTATTCCTGATTTCACATCAACTGCATAAATAATCAATAACTTTTGCATGCCTCTGTAGAAACTGCCGTTAATACGTTTATGGAAGATTAAAAATTCAGGGCATATCTTACTTATACAGTCGAATCGAGTTATAGTGAAGCCCCGCTATAATGAACAACTCGATTTTTACATGGAAAACCGAGTTTTTTTTTTACTTGGAATACTCTAAATAGTGAACAATCGAAAGCCTCGAAATAATGAGCAAAATTTTAAACGCAACGGCAAGCAAAAATTGACAAACAAAAAGAAAAATTAACCGGATATGAAGTCGGGTATTCCCCGGGTATTGCTCTTTTTATATTTATTACTGGAATTGATGCTAGTTTTCGTTTGTTTCGTGTCGAGTGAAAACCGCTAATGAGTGCATGTGCGTTGTTTAGTGTTTTTAAACAATTTTATGTGCTAATAAAATTGTGTTATCATGCCTGCGAGGAAATTCCTTTCGTTAAGGCAAAAATCTGAAATTATTAAAAAAAAAATCGGAAAAGGCGCAAAGGTATAGTTAAATCAATGATTTCGGGAATGAAAAAAAATACTCGTAATAATATATCCCACCAGCCGATAGGAGCATCCAAACTAAAGACTTTCAGAAAAGGCGAGTATCCCCGCATGGAGAAGATGTTATAAAGGGTGTTTTTTTTATAGAGGTATAGAACTTTAAGTTGGCATTACTTTTCAAGATGGCGACCGATTTAACAGCTGTCAAGTGATTTATTCTCAGTTTGGTTTGGCAATTCATCATAAATAGACTCACGCCTGAACAACGCTTGCAAATAGTGCAATTTTATTCCGAAAATAATGGTTCTGTGCGGAAAACGTATCGCGCACTACGTCCATTTTATCGTCGACAAAATCGTCCATCAGAGCAGTTAATTCGATTAACCATGGAACGTTTTCGCACCATGTTTACTCTTATTGATAACTCGCATCCCCAGAGACGCCGTACGGTGCGTACAGAAGAAGCTATTGCTGCTGTAGAGCGTAGCATTGAGAAAGACCCGAATGAGTCCATCCGACATCGAGCACAGGAATTGGATCTGTGTCCATCCACTTTATGGAAGATTTTGCAGATTGATTACAAACTTTTTCATTCCTGAATTGAATAACCATGATGTCCAGGAGATGTGGTTTCAACAAGACGGCGCAACATGTCACACAGCTCGTGCCACAATAGATTTATTGAAAGACACGTTTGGTGACCGCCTAATTTCACGTTTTGGACCTGTGAATTGGCCTCCAAGATCTTCTGATTTAACACCGCTAGACTACTTTCTGTGGGGCTATGTAAAGTCATTGGTCTATGCGGAGAAGCCACAAACACTTGACCATTTGGAAGACCACATTCGCCGTGTTATTGCCGATATACGGCCACAAATGTTGGAGTCATCGAAAATTGGACGTCCAGATTGGACTACATCCGCGCCAGCCGTGGCGGTCATATGCCAGAAATCATATTTAAAATGTAATGCCACAAGATTATCTTTCGGATAAATAAAATTGATGTCAATCGAATAATCAATCGTTGTTTTATTGCAACTTAAAGTTCTATACCTCTATAAAAAACACCCTTTACAAGTAGTTTTTAGCTCAACCAGAATTAAACTGTCCAGTTACTGGGGAAATGCTTAGGGATAAGGCTTTTAAAGTTGCACGCTGATTTTCAAGAAGTTGAGTGTAGCTTTTATGCCGTCCCCGGTTGGTTATCTGGATTTAAATCTCGCTTTGGAATCTGATTATTGAAAGTGTGCGGCGAGAAATACTCTACAGATACGCAGGCAATCGTCCCTTTAAACACAAACTCAAAAATATTATTTACGAGTTGAAGCTTTGCGAGCAACAAATATACAATGCAGACGAGACCGGTTTGTTTTGGAAAATGCTTCCTGAAAAAACGTATGTCAGCCAGACCGAAAAAACAGTTTCGGGGAGAAAAGCAGAAAAGGCCAGTATTACTTTTCTTGCGTGTACAAATGCAACTGGGCAGCATAAAATTAAGTCGTTATTAATTGGACGAGCTCTCTTAAGGCGTATAACATCCCAGTAGATTACCGGAACTCTAAAAGTGTATGAATGACTGTAAGCATTTTCAGAGGATGGTTTCACCATTGCTTCGTCCCTCGGGTACATGCATATTGCACCTTAAACACCTACAGAGTATTTATTCCTTTTTAAAATGTCATTAGGTTCAAAAATATTTGCTACAAAAGGGATTATCAACCAAAGCTATCCTAATGCCTGATAACACCCCCAGCCATCCGCCGCAATATGAACTTAAAACTGCTGATGGATCGATATGTGTGATTTATATGCCTCCAAATGTAACGCCTTTGATTCAGCCTATAGATCAAAATGTAATTCGCTTAACTAAGCTGTACTACAGAAATTGTCAACAGGTATGAGCTGTAGGAAAGGATGACATTACGCATTTTTTAAAAACTTTAATTTTGAAAGATGCTGTATGTTGTTGTTGTTGTAACCGCCGAAAAATCTCCAAATGTGGCTTCGGGGAATATTGCGGGAGTGGCAGTCCTTGGCCGGATAAAAATCCGGGTCGTTCCGTTATAAAGACCCGACTGTCGCGGGAACTATGGATTTTAGTCGGCTCTTACGACAGGCATGCCTTACCGCGGGTAAATTTTTGAACCCCTAACCCGCAGGCTCTATCATTTTTAATGCTTTCTTGGAATCGGCTGCAGGCAAGTGTAATAGCGAAATGTTGCAAGTCTTTATTGGATTGCTTCAATGCTACAGAACTAAATGAAAGCGAGGATGAAGAAGATGATGTTTTCTTTCGTCATCGTTGTCAACAGAAAAAGACTCGATATGGCCACCACCTGATCACCGCATCGTAATTGGTTGATCATTCGCAATAATAATTGCTTCCTTTTGAAGAAGCGCGATGTGAAGAAATCCTTCAGCACAGAGCCCAACAATATGACCAAGGTGAGTGCTTTCCGCTACAGCGGTTTGGTTCACAAGAAAACTGTGGATGTTGTACCAGCTGCCGACAAGAAGGGATTCTTGGTCGTTTTGAAGAAAGGAAAGAATGCTCAATACCCTGCTAAGAACACAGTACATGTTATATTCAAGGCTGGTCCCAGATGGTCGTTGAAGAAATTGAAGAACCTTTTGACCGCTGGTAAATATCGCAAGGATTTGACACAGGCTGCTCTTCGTCGTGCGTCAGCCGTGCTTACATCTCAAAAGGCTGTTCCAGTAAAAAATGTCAGGAAAACTGAATTAAAAAGATTCTTATTTGTAAATTTGCATTGCTTTGAGCTTACTTCGTCAAAAGATATTGCAGGAAAAATATAAATTAGTCCATAATGTACTGGGTCGGCTGCAACTTGTAATCCCGGAGGTAATGTGTTATGTGTTTCATTTATTTCAGGAAACCTACACTGAAAATGATATTGAGAAGTGAAATACTTGGTAGGGACATAAATACTGTTACAACATTAAACGCACGCATTTCAATAGAAGAATTGAGCATACCACATCATTCCCATATGATTTATAAAATATAACCTGTAAAGCGTTAGTCTGTATCGGGAATTCTAAATTGTATGAGTTTTCAACATGGAATGGTCAGATAATGAAAACCGTATCGCTATTATAGCGCTTTTTAAGTGTGAAATGAAAAAAGGTGATATTTTCAAAACACTCCGTCCGCTCGGCATTAGTCGCATGCTCGTCTACCGGTGCATAAAACTGTTTGAGGAGACTGGGGATGTTAAAGACCGCCACCGGTCGCGTCGTCCACGCACAGTTCGAACGCCGCAAGTCATCAAAGCTGTCAAATCAAGGATTCTGCGAAATCTGCTCCAAAAACAGAAAATCATGACCCGGGAGATGAATGTTTCGCAAAAGTCCATGAGTCGAATTATTAAAAAAGTCTTGGGACTTGGCGCTTTCAAACGCCGGAACGGATATTTGTTGACTGCAGCTTTGAAAAAAAATAGGGTCGTCAAATGCAAACGTCTTTTGGTGAAGCACGCTGATAACTTGCACAGAAAAATCTTGTTTATTGATGAAAACAATTTTACCGTGCAGGAAAAATTTAATAAACAAAATGATAGGGTGTATGCACGGTCATCTAAGGAAGCATCTGAACTGATTGCACGGGTCGAAAAAGGTCATCACCCAGCTTCAGTCATGGTTTGGTGGGGTGTCTCTTATGATGGGGTAACTGACTTGCATTTTTGCGAACAAGGTGTCAAAACATCGGCCAAAGTTGACCTTGTTGTAAGACCACTTAAGCATTCCATGTTCCAAAACCAATCATGGACTTTTCAGCAAGACTCTGCGCCTGCTCATAAAGCTAAAACGACCCAAATCTGGCTCCAAAACAATTTACCAGCATTCATTTCCTCTGAAGAGTGGCGCTCTGGCAGACCCGCTGGATTAAAAATTGTGGACAGTTTTACAGGACATGGTTTGCCACAAAAGATACCCCAACATTGATTCTCTTAAGACAGCTTTCATTCGTGCTGTGGCCAATTTCCCAATGGAGGAGGTGCGTGCGGCTATTGATGATTGGCCAGTCTGACTTAAGGCGTGTGTGAAAGCCAAAGGCGGGTATTTCGAATAAGTACTGCTTTTTTGTATACAATATATATGAATAAATATATAAAAAAAAATTGGTCCAAAAACTTTCATTATTTTTTTATTTTATAGCACAAAATGTGTGTAACAGTATTTATGTCCCTACTAAGTACAATCGATAGTGACGAACCAATTGATTTAGATAAAGATGCCGATGATACTCTGAAGAATCTGATGATGACGGCCAAGGCGAAGGATAGATCGAAAATCCTATAAGAACTACAGAAGCTATTAAAAGCTTCGATAAAGCTATCGCTGGGGCTGAAGCCAACACTACTACTTCATATATAAATTTTGTATTTTCCTAAGAATATTAAATTTATTCCAATGATCTGTTAAGCTTACATCCACACAAACATGAATTTTGAGTAATAAAAAAATAAGTTTTTCAATAAAAAATGTCAAACAACCTGGATACTGTGAACAGGGCTTGCAAAAATTAGTTCACTATATCCATATTCGACTGTATATACAAATAAAGAATACATATGAATGTAGATACATACGTATAGAATTACTAAGTTGATTTGATATTATAAATGCGTATTCAATTAAAAAACGTGCCTCGAAACGCAATAATGTAATGTGCAGAACGTTTTTCAAATCTAATAAATATTTTATGCGCAAAAAATGTGTTTTATCTACGAAGCTGATTGTTCAATATGCCATGCACCGACGATTATTTATTTAAAATTTATTTGAAATAGTAATTTAATATGGTAATTTGGTCATTATTGCAATAACATTTAAAATTTTTTATAAAAATATATTTTCTAAAAAAGGCATATTAGAAGAGCAGAAAGAAAAGTGAAAAATAAATAAATAAATAAATAATAATTTTATATAAAAATAAATATAGAACGCTCAGAGAAGTGATTAATAATAAATAGCTTATATTTCAAATTTAAAAATTCTTTTAATTTTCGAAATTCCTTTTAATTACATAAGAAAAGAAATTAGAAAAAAATCGATAATTTCTGCTTACTCCCATACTCGTATACACCGCATCAACAGAAATCCAAAAACAAAAGCAGGCACAAAAATTTGAAAGCTGAACGAATACGCTAACGCTCAGCGCCAACAAACCGGTCTTCGAAGGGGGTGACCAACAACGACGGCTTGCAAGCGATACAGTGATTTTTTTTATATTTTTTTTTTCCACTTCGTTTTCGGCAACGCAACAACAGGCGTAGCGTAGCCTCTGCCTACGTAAGGCATAACAATGAATCATACCGCCGGTTGGGAAGCAGCAGAAAGTATTAAAAGAAAAAAGAAATAAATCACAACCACATAAAGAAGAGATGCTGTAGACAAAAGAAGCCAAACACACACACACACATACGCAGTCGCGCATAAAGTATGCCACAGATGACTCGGTTTCATATTCTTAAACACAACCCCGTATGAGTATGAAAGCTCAACTTTATCTACCATATATTTGTACACATGTATATAAATGCATAACATACATACATATGTATATGTATATTCATGTAGCTAATGTTGAAAACAAAGACTTCTTATCAAGAATGAACAAAAAGCAAGAGTTTTTCTCGCTTATTTTGAGGCCAACATGAGTGTCATTTCTTTAAGCAAAAAAAAAAAAAAAAAAAATACCAATTTATACATATAATAACAGGTCAATTGAATAGTTTCCGGCCTACCATCGTACAATTTTTTTTTGGCAAAATTCATTTTTTCTATTCAACATAGTTTCCTTCAAGGGTGATCTAGTGAATATAGCGATCCACCAACTTTTCGATACCATTTTTGTCAATTACAATTTGTGCTTTGCTTCAAAATAAGCCTCAGTTTCGGCGATCATCTCAGTCTTCGACGAAAATTTCTTTCCAGCATGCATTGTTTTGAGATCTGAGAACAGAAAAATAGTCGCTGGGGACCAGATCTGGAGAATATGGTGGCTTCTGAAGCAATTCGAAAACCAATTCATGGTTTTTCGCTATCGCTGTCACTGGCTTATGCACCGTGGCACATTGGCTTGGTGAAACAGCACTTTCTTCTTCTTCAAAAGCGGTCTTTTTTCGGTGATTTCGTCCTTCAAACGGTCCAATACGGCACAGTAATAATCGTCGTTGATGGTCCTTCCTTTTTCAAGGTAGCCAATGAAAACTATTCCCTGCTTCTTTGGCGTAGGCACCGCTTACGCGATTACAGTCTCCTCAACAATAGCGCGCCACTCGTTTCTGCTCTTTGCTGTTTGGCGCCAGTTAGAAATACCAAGTGCTAATAGGTCGCTCTCCACTTGATCCTTCCAACGGAGTGGAGGTCTTCCTCTTCCTCTGCTTCCGCCAGCGGGTACTCCGTCGAATACTTTCAAAGCTGGGGCGTTTTCATTCATTCGGACGACATGTCTCTTGATTCCCTGAACCAAGTCAATGTCATCGTATAGCTCCTACAGCTCATCGTTCCATCGTCTGCGGTATACGCCGTTGCCAACGCGCAAAGGACCATAAATTTTCCGCAAAACTTTTCTCTCGAAAACTTCTAAAACTGACTCATCGAATGTAGACATCGTCCAGGTTTCTGCACCACATGTCAGGACGGGAATGATGAGCGACTTGTAGAGTTTGGTTTTGGTTCGTCGAGAAAGGACTTTACTTTTCAATTGCCTACTCAGTCCAAAGTGGCACCTGTTGGCAAGAGTGACTCTGCGTTGGATTTCTAGGCTGACATTGTTGGTGTTGTTAATGCTGGTTCCCAGATAGACGAAATTATCTACGACTTCGAAGTTGTGACTGTCAACAGTGACGTGGGAGCCAAGTCGCGAGTGCGATGACTGTTTATTTGATTATAGGAGATATTTCGTCTTGCCCTCGTTCACTACCAGACCCATTCGCTTCGCTTTTTTGTCTAATCTGGAAAACGCAGAACTTACGGTGCGGTTGATATGACCAAAACTATTCCATGCGCATCCAAAAATACAGACGGCATAATCTCGCCAGCCAACTGTTGGGGTTTATCCACGCTTTGGAGTGGGTTCATTGTGTGCCGGCCACTCGAATGACAGTCGATTGGAGTTGGGAGTGAAATGATGGACCCATATTTCATCAATTGTTATATATTGACGCAAAAACTCGGGTTTATTACTTGAAAATCTCCAAACACTGCTCCAAATCGTCAACTCGTCATTGTTTTTTGGTCGAGAGTGAGCTCGCGCGGCATCCACTTTGCACAGAGCTTGCTCATACCCAAATATACGTGAATGATATGATGTATATGTTCAGTTGATATTTTTAGAGTACCCGCTATTTTATTCAATTTCAATTTACGGTCATTCAAAATCAAATTTTGGATTTTTTTTTGATGTTTTCGTCGGTAACAACCTCTTTAGGGCGTTCGCTGCGTTCACCGTCTTCAGTGCTCATTTCACCACGTCTGAACTTAGCTTACCAATTTTCGATGGTTGATTTTCCTGGGGCAGTGTCAGTCAGTGTCAGTGTCAAATGTTATCAACACGCGAAATTCCTTTTTATCAGTTTTTTTTCACAATAACAAAAGTTGCTTCACTCAAAATGCCATAATTCACAAACTAATGATCCGGCAGATGTTAAATTTATAAAAATTGAAGGTTAGGCCGAAACAAAAGTCTACTTATATATGGCTTTAATTCTAGTAGCGCCATTTATGTGTCAGGCCGCGGACTTTCCAATTGACCTGTTACAAAAGAGTTTATTTGCAAGTATATGTATATGTATATATATGTGTTTTTAGCAACTTGATTTTGTATAGACACATTGGCACAATTATTGGCAACATCAACACAAACAGGTTAAGAGCGCTTAGCTATATACATACATACATACAGGCCTATAACCGACTGAACCGACTGACGTAGAAGTGCAGTGCAGTGATGTTGATGCTTCGCGGTTACTCAAAAGTCACTTCAAACAGCTATGAATGTGCAAACGTATGAACATATATACATATCTCTACGTGTTTATATGCATGTTTCCGCTTTGTACCGATCAATAGCTGAGTTTTCTTCATTAACAACAGCTCCACTTAACACTTTCTTCACTCTGAGGCATAAATGAGATAGATGATATGACGAAAATAAAAGTATATACATTATAACGGTTGTATATAACTCTGTACATACATACATATACATCAGAGCCGAGTCATTTACGGTGAAAATTTATGAAATTCACTTTCTTGCTGTTCGCAATAATTTCATGATTAATGCGGAGGAAATTACTCAAAATTCCGAAACTGAATTGCTTTAAGCAAACATTTTGGATATATTTTTTTCTAAATATACTTATAATAAACATATTTATATAACATCAATGGAGTGCCTGAAGGCATTAATTAACTGCAAATCTAGTCAGTCAAACTGTTCGGACAGTCTGTACACCAGTATTACGCTGCTCACTCCTTTTTAGTAACTGAAACTGGGGAACTCAAAGCATGTCTGTTTATCATTTCTATTACCATTTTAGTTGGGTTAGGTTAAGTTAAGTTAAGTTAGGTTCGATTTGGTAAAGTCATTCAGTTTCTGCTAGGTTATATAATGCTAGGTTCGGTTAGGTTAGGTTTGGTTTGATTTGATTAGATCAGATTGGATAAAGTTAGGTCAGAATGGTGAGTATATTTTTTGGTGAAGGTTTAAGCTTAGGTTAGGTAAGATTAGATTGAGATAGGTTAGGTTAGATTGCATTAGATTAGATTAAGATAGGCTTAGGTTAGGTTAGGTTAAGTTAGATAAGATTATATTATATAATGTTACGTTATGTTATGTTAGGTTTGGTTGCGTTATGTTAAGTCACGTTAAGCTAAGTTAGTTGAAATCGGGACTAGGTTCGATTACATTACATAGCTTTATGTTTGGTTACGTTAGGTTTAGGTTGAATTAAATTATTTTATGCTCTGTTAGGTTAGGTTATATTACTTTAGATTAGGGTTAAGCTAAAACTAGGTTTAGATTAATATTAGTTATGCCACTCTGGTATTTCCGGAAAATAGATTTTTTTTCTTTCAAATGATACATTATGGTCTTAAAAATGTTATCCCGAAAGGTTATGACAGATAAAAATTTCCAAATACCCCATTTTCGTTCTCTAGTTAAAGCGCCTGCTTCAGTCAGTAAGGCATACTCAAAACTTTAAACGCGTTTATCCCAAAACTGCTTTTTTCAAGTTGGCCGGAAACAAAACTCAAGCAATTTACAACCAATTCACTTTAAATTTCGATAAAGTCTTCAAAAATTCATTATCTACTGCAGTACATAGTTATTTTTATCTTGCATATTTTTTTTATTAAAAAATTTCGAACAATTTTTTAAGTCAAAATTGTTACTTTTTCCCTTAAAGACCCGCCATTTTGTCAAAAATGCATATATTGAAAAAAATCCTACGTACTTCTGTAGCTATTGCTTAATTAATTAATTAATTTTTCTCACAAAATAGTTATAAGCAGTTAATTATATGTATAATAAATGCTTTTTGTCAAAAATCAGATTTATTTATTAGTTTTCCCGAAAACATATCTCAAAAAAGGCCTATTTTGTGGCCCTCTAGAGTGGCCTAACCCATTAAGTAATATTATATGGAGTAAAGTTTGTTTAGGTTAAATATAGTGATACCATTTAGAGAATTATTAAACCTCTGGTTTGACTGCAATCTCGAAAGCGCGTAGTCCAAAACAACGTGTTTGTGGACCAAATAATGTCCTGGACCTACTACTCGAGTTAAGATTAAACAATTGCCCTTAAAATTTCTTTCCTTGAGTGGCAGCTTTGGTATACTGACCTTCAATTATTCAGCCTGAGTGAGAAAGTTAACACAACCACTGTCATTAAGTATCCAATTTTCGTTGTCGCAAATCGTACCTTTTCGCAATTAAACTACACTGCACTGCATTTGTGCAAGGATTTGCAGTTACTAGTTACACTCCGACAGGTGTAATTATAAAGTAATGCGATACAACCAACTGAGTGCTGTATCTTCAGCTTGAAATACACTAAAGTTGGTTGTAAATATGCACTTTAAACGCTAGCTACGGACAGAATAGATCGCCAATTCTGTCACACTGACGTGAAAACTACATAACGCCAGTATGTAACCCCCCCAGTAACTCCTATGGAATCGGTCTTCCGCAGTGAACGAAGCTGGTTTCTTAAGATTGTTTCGCGAATTTGGCTAATATCTTTTTAGTAGATTTGATTTCATTGCATCATTAATGGTGAATGTTGGTACTTTCAATAGTTAAGCTGCTTGGAAAACTCCTTACAGTCTCTTCGAACCATAACACAATATTTGTCCGACGAAGTAAGAAATCTCTTAAAATTTTATTTATTTATTTTTATTTTGTAATAAATTATTGTATTTTATTAAGCTTTAATTTACTTTATTTCAATTTGTTTAACTATTTTTAATTTAATTTAAATATTAAAACTATTTTTTAAATGATTTCATTTTATTTTGTTTTGGTTTCAGTCTAACCCATTTTAGATTATTTTCTTTTATTTTGATTAAATTTTTTTATTTATTTTATTTTATTTTTATTATTTTTTTTAATTAAATTTTTTTTAATCTTTTATTTTACTTTATTTTATTTTATTTTATTTTATTTTATTTTATTTTAATTTATTTTATTTTATTTTATTTTATTTTATTTTATTTTATTATATTTTATTATTTATTTTATTATATTTTTTAATTTTAATTTATTTATTTCATTTTAGTTATTTTATTTTATTTTATTTTATTTTATTTTATTAATATTTATTTATTTATTTATTTTTTTTTAATTTTATTTTATTTTATTATATTTTAATTATTTATTTTTTAACATTTAAAAAATTTATTTTTTCGAATTTTTTTATTTATTTTTTTAATGTTATTTTATTTTATTTTATTGTATTTTTTAAATTTTATTTAATTTAGTTTTATATTATTTCATTTTATTTTATTTTATTTTATTTTATTTGAATTATTTTATTTTTTAGTGTTATTTTATTCTATTTTATTGTTTAATTTTATTTTATTTAATATTGTATTATTTTATTTTATTGTATTTTATTTTATTTTATTCATTTTTTAATTAAAAAAAAATTATTTTTTCGAATTTATTTAATTTTTTTATGTTATTTTATTTTCTTGTTTTTTTTTATTTAATTTAATTTAATTTAATTTTATTTAATTTAATTTTATATTATTTGATTTTATTTTAACTCTTTTAATTTTATTTTATTTTTTTAATAAAATTTTATATTATTTTATTTTATTATTTAATTTTATTGTATTGCATTTTATTTAATTTTATTTTAGTTTAGGTTATTTCATTTAATTTTATTTTATTATATTTTATTTTGTTTTATCTCACTTTATTCATTTTTTATTTAATTTTATTTTATATTATTTTATATTATTTTATATTATTTTATTTCATTTTATTTTATTTCATCTCATTTCTATCATTTTATTATAATTTGTTTTATTTTATTTTATTTTATTTTATTTTATTTTATCTCATTTCATTTTATTTTATTATAATTTGTTTATTTTATTTTATTTTGTATTATTTTATTTTATATTTTTTTTGTATTTTAATGCATTGTATTTTATTGTATTGTATTTTATTTAATTTTATTATAATTTAATTTATTTAATTTTATTATTATTTTATTTTTTGTTTTATTTAAATTTAAATTATCCATTTTTACTTTATTTTATTTTATTTTATGTTATTTTATTTTATTTTAATTTATTGTATTTTGTTTTACATCATTTTGATTTAAATTGTTGTTTTATTTTATTTTGTTTTATATTTTATTTTATATTAATTTATATATCTTCCTTATTGTGTTAATGTTATTATATTTTCTATTAATTTATTTTATTTTGTTTTACTTAATTTTTTTTTATTCTAATTTATTTTATTTTCTTTATTTAATTTTTTTTATTTTTATTTTATTGTATTTCTTTTTTTATGATTACCAATTAATTTTTAGGGTCAGTACCAAAATCATATTTACTTATATACATACACATGTACTGACAAATGTATATCTTAAGTTCCGCTTTGCTGAGTTTGCTAGCGGAAATTGACAATACAAAAGTTATCGCAATGGCTAGTTGGCTTACAAAATGTTAACCCGAAAGGCAGAGCTAACGGGCATGACGGCACGCTAGTACATTCTCATACATACATCGAATATGTCATGACAACCCTGAGGTAGCCCAGTCAGAATTAAGGGGAAAAGCTTATATGAAGATCGTTCTCGGGAGTTTTTTTGTCCAGAATACTACGGTAAATTAAATAGGTTTCATACCTTCCATGAAAAAATATGGATATACAATTAGGGGGTGGAAAGAAATGGGCTTACTTCGTTGCGCGTAGAGCATCTAACAGACAAAAGTTCTAGGCTTCAAAACCAAAACTATTGAAAAAGGAATAAACTGCACTTGTAAGCGACCCAAATGGCCTAAAGAGACTCAGAGCTAAAATTTGTGAACTCTACTCGCTTTTAATACTCTCTTTTCTCCATGATTTATGGCCTTAAGAAGATCTTCCTACTACCGCTGCCACACACACTGAATCAGATGATATGTTCCGATCTTCTTTGACAATATTATCGATCGGTGCTCCCAACGGAATTTGTTGCCTTAGTTCTCTTTCCTCTAAATCAAATATTTTCTCTAAATCAAATATTTTCTCTAAATTAAATATTTTCTACAGCATTTTCAACAGGAAAAGATAGAAAAAGGCTAATCTAGTCGAATTTTCTAGAAGCAGCTTTTGAGCATTCTAAAGAACTTTAAGACCGGACGATATGCCACAGGACTTTTCGATCGCTTTTAGTATACTCCCATATCGAATATTCTCCAGATACACAGAGAGAGAGATAGAGAGGGAATTCGATATTTTAAATGGAATATTAAAAAAAAAATTTTTTTTTCAATCTACAAAATCTTGTTCAAATAAAAAAATAAAATAATAATAAAAATCAAAGTAGAAACGCTGATATATACCTTTGTATGTAAGTACATTTATATGTGATAATTAGATCAGCTTGAATATCTCATACACTCCAGTGAGCAGTCATAGCCTAACCAACAGAAGTAACATGCGCACACACACACACTCTTATGTACCTTTCGTTATGCCAGCTTTGTTTATATTCCGCGAACTGTCAAATCGTCAGTTTCAGGTTGAATATTTCAATGCTTGACTCGTTCGTTGTTTGCCTCTTCACTTGGCCGGCAACACAACCAACATTGCATAACAAGCAAAAGCAGACCAGCCGACAGCAACAGCAACAGCAGACAACAGTAGAAAAACAAACAAAAAACTCGAGGTCAATGTCTCGATCTTGTGGTGTTCTCTCGGAAAAGCTTTCATGTATACATGGATTAATTACATGTAATATATACATGCTCGTTTAGGTATCTGTTCATATATATAAGTAAAATTAGCTTGAAAATTAGTGTATTTGATGGTGGCTTGCATGCTTGATGAACATCACTTTTGTAATGCCATATGTTTTTCTATATGCACACATACGTATATGTATGTGTGTATGTCTGTTTTTTCACGTAGTGTGTAATAAGCCAAAAGGCATTTGGCCGTAAAGTGATAGGTTAGACAGTTGGGCCATCGCAATAACACCTTGCGCAACTGGTTATATGAAATTTTAGGTGTTTCGCTAAATTCTGCCAATTTATTATGTATCATTGTATGTATATATGCAAGTATATACATATGTTTGAATATGCATAAGTAAATACTTGAAAACAATGCAACTGTAAAATTTTGACCTCGACAGCAAGTAACTCATGCTTGAACTAAATTAGTTGAGGTTTTGCGTAAATATGGTATTTGAAAAAAAATATACAAAAAAAATATTAAGGTCACCGGCTCAAAAATTTTAAATCAGAAATGGATTTATGCAATTCTCTATGCGATTTTGTAACTTAAATTAACGACAAGTAGACGTTAAAAAATATAGAAAGAATAAAAAATAAAAAAAAAAAATTAAAAAATAGAATAAAACTTAAAAAAAAATGTAAAAAAAGAATAAAAAAAAAAAATAAAAAAAAAAATAAAAATAAATAGTAAAAACAAAATTAACAAAATAAAAAGAAATTTAAAAAAAATTAAAAAAAAAGATTAAAAAAATCAATTAAAAATAAACAAATTAAAACAAACAATAAAGAAATAAATTAAATAAAAAATTAATAATATAAAAAAATAAAATAAAATAAATATATAAAATACTTAAAAAAAATATATATAAAAATTTATTAAAAAAAGTGAATTAAGAATAAAAAAAAAAATAAAAAAAAAAATAAAAAAAAAAAAAAAAAAAATAAAAAAAAATAAAAAAAAATAAAAAAAAAATAAAAAAAAAAAAATAAAATAAAATAAAAATATAAAAAAATAAAATAAAATAAAATAAAATAAAATAAAATAAAATACAACAAAATAAAATAAAATAAAATAGGATAGAATAAAAAAAAATTAAATAAAAAAAAAAAAAAATAAATAAAAAAACAAAAAAACAAAAAATAAAAATAAAAAAAATAAAAAAAAAAAATACAAAAAAAAAAATAAAAAAAAATCAAAAAAAAAAATTGAAATAAAGAAAATAGAAAAAAAATAAAAAAAAAAATAGAATAAATAAATAAATAAAAAATATAGTAATATAAATTTAATAAAAAAATAAAATAGAACAAAAAAAAAAAAATAAAAAATAAAATAAAAAAAAAAATAAATAAAAAAAAAAAAAAATTAGTTAAAATAAATTAAAAAGAAAAAAATTAAATAAAATTAAAATGATAAAATAAAATAAAATAAAAATTAAAATAAAATAAACAAAAATAAAATAAAATAAAAGAATAAAAAATATATAAAAAGGTAAAAAGCAAAAAAAAAATAATAATAAAATAAATAACATAAAATAGAATAAGTTAAAATGAAATAAAATAAAATAAAATAAGATAAACAAAGATAAAATAAAACAAAATAAATTAAAATAAAATAAAAAAGAAATAAAGTAAAGTAAAATTAAAAAATAAAGTAAATTAAAAAATAAATGAAATAAACTAAAAGAAAAAAAGGAAAAAAATAATACAATAATAAAATAAAATAATAAAAATAAAAAAATAGAAAAAAAGCAAAAATAAAATAAAATAGAATAAAATAAAATAAGAATATATTTATTTTCAATCAAGCGCACTATCAGTAAATAAAACATGCTCATCCAAACAAATAAATCAGCAGCACATGAGGCACATTCAATAGTTTGTATTGCTAGTTTTGTAACCGTTACAACGTTAGAGTACATACATGCATACATTTTTGCTTTGTGAGCTGCATCTTGCCATCACCAACATTGTCACTAATGTTTCTGTTGCGTGCAACATGCCACTAGCGGATGAGTGCGCATCTTTTGAGCATTATTCGCTGTACGTGACAAGTGCAGTCATTGCCACATTTCCTGTCCCTGAATGTAAATAGCGCAGCTCCAACAGCAAAGCAAAAGCAATGAGCATTCAACAGAAACTATCAGCAAAACAATTCCGTTCGCCTAGATGGACATTGAGTGAAATACTAACTCGCAGATAATAGAGTTTTATTCGTAATTTTTTATTGTTTTTTGATTTTTTTTTTTTTGGAACGGAAGTATACAGTTGCGATAAAGCAGCAAAAAATTTATATTTTAATGAATTAGCTATATTTCCGGTACGATTTTAAGATACTCAAATGAATGTTTGATGTGAGATCGTTCCGTTGGTTGAAGGTATTTATATGAACAAAATAAAATAGATATTTTAAGCACTAAATCGTCGTTACCCCAATCTTTGATGAGAAGAATTGATCACGAACATTGATCTAAGCTCCAGTAGGAATTTTCCTTCTTATTTTAGAACAAAACAGGTATCATGTAAAATAAGAGATTGGAATAGGAATAAGAGAAAAAAAGCAAGAACAGAGAAAAGCATGAGCAAAAACTAATGGTACGAAAAAATCGAGTACAGAAAGAGATCCGAATAAGAAATAAAGGTAAAGAAATCTAGAGCAAAACGAGAACGCAACAAGAATAGCAAACACAAAATAAAAATAAAACCAGAAAACGAAAACACAACAAGAGCAGAACAAAAATAGAAGAAAAGTAAATGGAAATCAAATTATGAATAAAGCCAGAACAGTAGAGCATAAAAATTACCAGAGAACGAAAGCAAAACGAGAAACGAATAAGATAAAAAGGAACCAAAACTGGAGCAAAACGAGGACAGAACCAAATATAACAAAACAAAATAAAATAAGGACGGAAACAAAACGAGATCCATATAAGCTGAACAGAAATTTGAAAAAATTGTATTGAAATGAAAAAGTAGCAAAGAAAAATAGCAAAACATAACCAGAAGAGAAGTAGCTGAAAGCGAAAACACATAAAAGAAAGAAAAATGAAGTTAAAGTAAAACGACCATGGAGAGCGAAATAAGTACAAAAAAAAGTACAACGAGAATTAACGGAAACATAAACAGAAGTACAATGCTAGATAAGAATTTTGAAATAGGAAATCCAGTGCCGAAGAATATTTAGGAGAACGAAAACATAACAAAAATAGAAGAAAAACAAATAAAAAAAAAACATAAAGAACGGGTAGGGAAAAGCGAGTAAAGATTGTAAATAAGACGATATTTGTATGAGAATCAAAATTAAACAACACTTGAGCGAAACGAAAAGACAATTGATAAAGAAATAAGAATGATACTAATATATATAAATACTAATAAATATAAAATTACATTGAATCTAAAATTAGAGCAAAACAGAGAACAGAAGGTTAAAAATTAGTACAGAGCAAAGATTTATAGAATAGAAGGTTACGGCAACAACAAAATTATAGCTTTAATGACGAAGTTGGTTCATTTTCCTGGGTAGCCAAAGATTTTCAAATTAGTCTGCCTAATTTTATACATAAAAAAGCTTAAAATTTTGACTACAAAAATTATAAAGGTCTGCGAGGGACGCTAAAGGAACTGTAGGAGGCTAGGTTAAGTTTATCTGGTTTCTCAAATAGATGATAATACGTCCAAAGTGTTACTACAGACGACCAAGATCATGTTTTGCTACACTTCCTGTTATATCTCTAGTTTGGAGAACATTGCTGTTCTTTTAGCGAATTGAAGCAGGCGTTCCGGGTCTTAACCACTACAGACTGAAGGTACTGCAATTTATCCTGGCCAAATGAGATCATTCCCCGCCTGTAGAACGTCGGGCACTCGCAAATTAGGTACTGTACTGTCTCTACCCCTTTCTTGCATTTCCTGCCTTTTTTGTCTTCATCTAGGTCTAACTTGCGGGCATGCGAAACCAACAAGCAATGCCCTGTTAATATCACTACTAACATCCTGAAGCCTATGTCGCTAATAGAAACTTAATGAGCTTTGCGTCGTATGTTTTGCACAAAAAATATTAGAGTCTTTAGGCTCGTTCCCACAACCTATTTGCTTGACGATACAAAAGTATTTTTTCTGTGTTTTTTTACTTCCATTAATAGGACAGGTAAGTCTGTGGCTACTTACTGTTCCGAGAGTACTGCCTCCTTAGCGAGTTCGTAAGCTACCTCATTGCTTTCGATACCTTTATGCTCTGGTACCCAGCCCCAGGATGTATATTTCTCTTTTCTCTGCCAAACTTTTGCTTGCCTCTTTGCAAAGTGCAACCACTGCTGACTTCGTGTTGCATGAGAGTAAGGTCCTTATGGCTACTTGGCTGTCTACATAGATATGTATTCTCCTTTTGTGAGGGCCTACTCCATGCAGTATCTCTGCCGCCAATCTTTGTTGTTGTTGCAAATATCTCGGTAATTTGAACGAACTGCAGTTCCACTCCCTCATTCATCTTGGAACCATCTGCAAAGATATGCAGAGCTCTGTCTGCAAGCATGAGTCCTTTGCTCCATCCATCTGCTTCTGTTGTAGCCGTCAGTGGTTTATCGATAGTCAAGCGCGGTACAAGGCAGTCTATTCATCTTCTCAGAGATAACGCTATACAACTGTGCCCATATGTACTGACTTTCAGCTGATTTAAGGCGTGTGGTCTCGTGGCAGTTATGAATGCGCTGTTTTTAGCTAATGGGCTTACAGATGGTATATTCAAAATTGCATGTAGTGCAGAGAATGGTGCTGTTTTAAGTGCTCTGGTGATGCACTGATAGTCTGAGGATTCTTTCCATCCTTTTCTTTTTTTTACTTTTTTTTTTTGTAGTTTTCCATGATACCATAAATCAGTGGAAAAGTATTGTTTTCACAATCGCTACGAATATCCCATATGAGAGGGACCGCATTCGGGCACCAAGTGCAGCCCATCATCTTTTAAGATGTATATAAGGCAGCCGATGTCTCCTTTACTCGCTCCTCCACATTAAGCCTCCTCGACAACTTGCTAGCCAACATCATTCCCAGGCACTTTTTGCTTCGTTTCGTCTATAAAGTAGTCTCTCCTGATTTTGGTTTCTTCCAAGACGGACTTTGTATTTCCTTGAAAATAGGAAGATATCATTTTTAACAGGCTTGACACTAAGCCGAACTTAGTTAGACCAGTTATTTATTGTTCTAAGTGCCTGATTCGCTAGGGAACTAATGGTTACCACTTACGATAATCGAAATATCGTTTGCATAAACCGTAAACATGGCAGCCACCTCCCCTCTCTAGCTTCTTCAGCAATCTGTTAACTGCGAGAATCCAAAGTAGAAGTGATGAAACCACTCTTTCTAGTGTGCCTCCATACACCTCTACCGTTATCACGTCTAGTTCCCATTTGACATGAACTTAAAACAGTAGGAGACTTTTGCGTGATTTCGTATACTGGAGTCTCAAGCTTCTCTCTTCTCCTTAATTTTCTCACGCATTCCCACACCACTGTGTCGCTTGGTAGATATCCATGTAACTGTCACAGCTGCCAATATCCAATGCGTTTTACTGACTTGCCCCTATTATTATGGCTGCTGTCGTCGTCGATAACAAACAAACGACTAAAGACAGACAATCGTAAAAGTTACCATTATTGTTTCGTACTGTTATATATCGACATACATACATACACACACGGACGATCATCATGCGTCCCGTGTCACATTTACTCCAACATGCAGCATTTGTTATCTCTATTGTTGCCAGTGTTGGAACAATAGAAAATAGTGCAAAAGCAGCAGCGTCGAAATTTCTAGTCAATAGACATACCTAGCTATATGTACATATATATATATGTACTGGCGTTTTTTGTACTCTTTAGTCGTCCTCCCTTGGTATGTAGTCAACACGAACTACACAAATGACTCATTGCATGGAGCAAATAGTAATTTTTATCAGCAACAAACATGTTCTCTCACTACATCAAATAAAGAAATGTGAAAATAATAGAAAATTGCAAAAAATATAGAATATATATACATATATATATATATATACATTTATTTATGTAAATATAAATGTATAACAACAAATATTCTCGGAAATCGTACATGGTTCGTTGCTTTGCAATGGAATTTCCAAACATAGAAGCATATTTCGAAAGAAGCAGTCGTTGTCCTCGCACACGCATTTTCGAATTGTATACATACATGCATTTATAAAAACGTAAAGGGTGTTTTTTTTATAGAGGTATAGAACTTAAGTCGCAATAAAACAACGATGGATTATTCGAGATTTCTGGCATATGAGCGCCACGGCTGGCGCGGATGTAGTCCAATCTGGACGTCCAATTTTCGATGACTTTCCAACATTTGTGGCCGTATATCGGCAATAACACGGCGAATGTTGTCTTCCAAATGGTCAAGCGTTTGTGGCTTATCCGCATAGACCAATGACTTTACATGGCCCCACAGAAAGTAGTCTAGCGGTGTTAAATCACAAGATCTTGGAGGCCAATTCACAGGTTCAAAACGTGAATTAGGCGGTCTTTCAATAAATCTATTGTGGCACGAGCTGTGTGACATGTTGCGCCGTCTTGTTGAAACCACATCACCTGGACACCATGGTTATTCAATTCAGGAATGAAAAAGTTAGTAATCATGGCTCTATACCGATCACCATTGACTGTAACGTTCTGGCCATTATCGTTTTTGAAAAAGTACGGACCAATGATTCCACCAGCCCATAAAGCGCACCAAACAGTCAGTTTTTCTGGATGTAACGGTGTTTCAACATACACTTGAGGATTACCTTCACTCCAAATGCGGCAGTTTTGTTTGTTGACGTAGCCATTCAACCAGAAGTGCGCTTCATCGCTAAACAAAATTCGCTTATGAAAATCGGGAACAACGGTAATCTCGTTTTGGGCCCATTCGACGAATCTACGCCTTACGTGATGATCGTGAGTCTATTCATGATGAATTGCCAAACCAAACTGAGAATAAATCATTTGACAGCTGTTAAATCGGTCCCCATCTTGAAAAATAATGCCAACTTAAAGTTCTATACCTCTATAAAAAACACCCTTTACATGTATACACACAAAGGCTACATACACATATACTACAACATGCGTTTTGGGCTATAACTTTCAGCACATTCCCCGCCAAGGGGGTTGCTTGAGCTGACTTTGCGCTGTCAGCGTATGAGAAATTGATATACCGAAATTCCAGATGAGAGCAACAATGCTTATTGCATGCAATTTCATTAAATTGAATTCGATATTTACAAAGTCAAAGTCGGCGTTGCTGCGGGGTACAAGCTTGCGGAGAGCACAACTATACTGTCTGGCATGCCTCAACACTGCTGGTTGTGTGGCAGATATAGGGATGGAGAGAGAGAGAGAGAGTAATATAGAAATTGATGCAGAGATATTTTGCTTTGCAATAATAAGCTAATTGTTTGTAAAAGAAAAAGAAATTTCTTGCATTCTATTGCAAATTAAAAATATACACAGCCAATAACGTATATCGAAGAGTAGCAAGGCAGGAGTGAGAGATCTTTCAAGAGGGTGCTTCTCTGACGCTGACCGTCTCACCTCTCCGGTAGTTTTCGAATACCATATCTAAAAATGGAGTCCTCTCTGTCCGCATTCCAAACTTTGAACCATTTTTCGATTTCCTCCAAGTACCCGAACCGGGGAACCCCCAAATCGTTTTACATCTCCCAAATTCAGTAGTCGGAAAGAACGAGCCCTGGAGAATACGGCGGGAAGAGCTAAGATCTACCATTTCATCGCTCCCAGCTAGTTTTTGACTATTACAGCCACTTCGCGCCTAGTGTTGTCATATTGCAAAAACAACTTGCCATGCCTTTCGCTGGTTTTTGGTCGTTTTTTGTGCAATACACGGCTCAAATGCATTAGTTGCAGTCGATAACGAGCTCGGCTTACCTTTGGCACGGACATTGATCCGGCAAAGTCTCTAATTCTTCATCTTCAAACTTTCTGAGTAAGCCATGACGCTCTTTGTATGGTGCACACAACCTTCATCTACGTGTCTTTTTCGGTCTTGGCGAGCAAGAATACCTCCAATCGAATAAAAATGTTTTTAATACTGGAAATTTGTCACAAAAGTGGTTCACTCAATAAAAAAAAAAAAACCGTCGAGAAATCTGTGCTGACGAGAGGAATATCATACAAAAACTAGGAAAGGAAGACGGCAGACGACAAATAGAGCAATAATCACACATCGTGGATTAGTTAGCGGTTAGGTATTAAGCACCTAACAGCAAGGTAGTTACTGTCCAAGAGCAGAGTGGAAATTGTTAAACAGCAGAACAGAGGCTAGAGAGCAGAGAGTGTTTCACATTTGATTCAAAAGTAAAAAAAAGCTAGTGTGTTGGGAAATACAGGGTCCCTCCTTAAGCCTTTCATAGACAAGAGAGAGCAGTGGATCAGGATCAATGACGAAGCCGAGCTGTTTTAAATTCAGAAAGTTCAACATTAATGAGAATTGGGATAACCTTGGCTCTGATCTAACTGTCCGAAGAAATCAGACTACTGCCTCGGGTACCAGCGAAGCCAGCGCGTGGACCACCATCTTCTCCCACGACCTTCAGAAAACTTGAGAATTGTCAAGATGCTAAAACGGTAGGCTATGAGAAATATGAAAAAGAAGTGTCGCAAGGTTTCTTAAACGATTCGCCACGATAGAGGATCAGCAGAGCAAACAGCAGCGAGGTCAACGAAATTCCAGGTGGCAAACTCGGAGATCGTCCTTCTGGGAATAGTCAAGGACAACCAAGAGGATGGACAAGCGCTGAGGATTCAATGGAAATAGGTCAAAGCGGAATTGGCGGGAATTGCACTCCAAGTTTTTCTGGAGAGCCCTGTTTCCAGGGAAACATTAAGGTAGTGATGTGCGACAATGAGTGGTCGGCAACGCTATATAAAATAGACGTGGACTTGGGGCCAATGTACCTTGCATCACGTTTTCGAGAGGTCAATTTAAAATTTCCCGTATAAACCAATCCAGAATCTGGCTTTCCCGTGAAGTCTAAATTGCTCACCACGGACTGGAAGGTGGTAAAAGTGGAGTCAAGTATGAAGGCGACGTGTCAAGCATTCTGACGCACAATAAGGAAACGCTTCATGAATTGGAAAGAACAGGGGGAGGGGGGGGGGGGGGAAGTGTAATAAAATTTGGATTTAAAATAATCTCGATCATAGAGTTTTTCAAGCTGAACTGGTATCCATACAGCAGAACATCAATTGTCCAGGTCAAATGGTACTCTCGCTGAAGTGTATCTACATTTTCTCGGATAGCCAGACAATCTATCACAATAACATCAGAGGCGGTGGAGAACTGCCGCAAATCACTAAATGTGAGCCGAGCAGCTCTCTTACTTAGTATGGCTACCCGAAGTAGTATAAAAGGTAACAAGATGGCGGATGAGCTTGCAAGGAAGGACACTTTCCTTCTACTTTCACTGACATGGAAGAATCTATGCATGCTGCTCTCCACTTGTAAGCTCACTAGAGGAGAGGCATTCATCGCCGAAGCTAACTAAAAATGGAAAAGTCTCAGTTATTGAAATCTGAACTAGCGTAATATGGTCGACTTGGAACAAGAAAAGGTCGATAGAGCATATCTCACTAAAAGGAAAAGAATTATCGATGATGAAGATCTTTTTACGGGCCATATTCTTTTGCGTAGGCATGGAGAGAGAGACTGGGCGTACCATCAAATGGCGGCAACATTAGTGGATCTATTTTGCTAACTTCACACATTGCTTTGACTAGCGGGAGAACCTCAGAGTGGTATCATAATGAACTTCGTGGCCTCAGAAAAAAACTCTTTCATTATATTAACACCAGTTATAAAGGGTGATCCTTTTTTCAATAGTCTTTTTCTGGCAGGTCACGCGTAAGTTGTGTCAAGCTGTCATGTTATTTTTATTCAGTATTGTTTCCCAGCATTCACTAGTGGATAATATTCGACCGAAGAGACCTCGTCCAGCTCGTAGTGAAGAAAATATAGCGGGCGTAGCTGAGAGTGTACACGAAGACCGTGGAGAGTCGATTCGGTGCCATTCGCAGCAATTGTGACTGACGTATGGAATGACTTGGCGCATTTTACGTCGATATCTTAAATTAAAAGCGTACAAAATACCGCTTGTGCAGGAACTGAAACCGCTCGACTTTCCTAAGGGACATCGCTTCGCTCTTTGGGCTCTTGAAAAGTTCCAAGAAGATCCGACGTTTTCCAGCCGAATTTTGTTCAACGATGAGGCTCATTTCTGGCTCAATGGATATGTAATCAAGCAAAATTGCCGCATTTGGGACGAAGTGCAACCGAAGTGCAAAGAGATTCAAGAACTGCCATTTCAATAACAAAAACAGCGGGTTGGTGTGGTTTGTGATCCGGTGGAATCATCGGTCCATATTTCTTCAAATATTATGCCGGTGGGAACGTAACCATAACTGGCGACCATTATCGCGCAACGATAACCAACTATTTGATGCCCGAAATTGAAGCTCGCGATCTCCGCGACATTTGGTTTCAACAAGACGGCGCCACTTCCCACACATCACATCAATTAATGGATTTATTGAGAGAACACTTTGGTGAGCAGATAATTTCACGTTTTGGGCCGGTCGATTGGCCACCAAGATCGTGTGATATTACAGCGTTAGACTTTTTCCTGTAAGGATATGTAAAGTCTAAAGTCTATGCGGACAATCCCGCTTCGATTCAGGCCTTGGAACAAAACATCACGCGTGTTCGCCATTTCCCAGTCGAAATGCTCGAACGAGTCATCTAAAATTGGACTCAACGGATAGACCATCTGAGACGTAGCCGAGGCCAACATTTGAAAGAGATAATCTTCGAAAATAAATGCCAAGAAATGCACTCTCGAATGATAATAAACTATCCCCATTAAATTTGAATTTTCTGTGTTTTTTTTTCGTTAAAAAAGTAGGGAACCTCGAAATGGATCACCCTCTATGTATCATATTAGGATGGCGCATATCGTTTCAACATCCATCTATGATCATTTTAATTTGTGATAAAAACCAAGCGCAACAAAGAAAACAAACAGAAAAAGTTGAGTAAAGAAAACCAAATGTCGCTACGCACCCAGACAGACAGATAATAACGCAAAACACTTTAGAAAACTAAGAAAAATACAACAACAACATTCAGCAAATAAACAAGCAAAAAAATAGAGAACAGAATTTAGACTAAGGTTAAACAAACATAAAAACTTATTTACACGAAAAACAAACAAAACATTGACATAAGTACATATGTACGTATATATAAACATACGTCAGTCCGAGTATGCATGCGACACTGTGCGCGACCAAAGTATTCTTCCAATTACGTATGCCGTTACGCAATGTGGCAGGCGGCAGTAAAAGATGCAATTACTATGATAAAGCAGAGAAAAATAATAAGAAGAAGACAAAGAAAAACCAACAACAAAAACTAAACAGTTTTGGCAAATTAAAATAATGAAAATGAAAACAAAAAACGTGTCTCTGCCACATCGGGTTGGCATGACTTATTAAAAAAAAAAGAAAAAAAAAAAAAAATTGCTGATTAAAATAGTAAATATAGTGTTTTGTTTGTATGTATGCTGAAATAAGAGTAGACGTCTGCATAGGTATTTGCCTATTCATTGAAAGAAATTATGAGCCAGACGGCCATTGCACATAATTGCTTACACACACGGGAGAACAACAGGCATAGAAAGACTTTAGCAGACAATTCATTTAAATGAAAGAAACCTTAATGAAGAAAACATTTGCAGTTATTGAAGCAGATACAATTTGTGAAAAGAACAAAGTCTAACATTTAGATTACTTTTTGTGTTAGTTAACTTGACAACGGTGCTCTGGGAGTTGCTTCAAGGCAGTAGATTACATTTGAACTTAAATTGTTCGAAAATTGCCAGTCTGAGTACGAAATAGGCACAAGAGAACATCTTAAGCTACATTTTAATATGTATAAAAACTAAAGAATTCGCAAACTTAATTAACAACTTTTTACGAAAGAAGTTGAAGCTTTGAAAATTAAAAAAAAATCTAGATAATATTTCGTTTAAAATAAATGTCGAAAAATCTTTTAGTTTTTTTAGTTTTGCTAGAATTAAATCTTGAATCATGTATACATACTTACAGTGGCGGACACAAGTTTACGTACACCCCTTATTTTCGTTGAATTGAAAGTCCAAAAGGTTTATTGGAAAATTTAACGATACAGTTTATTTCAACTATTTTCCGATATCATAAAAACAAAAACAAAATTATTTTTTAACATAGCATAGTAAATCTATGACAAAAAAATCTAAATCCAACACTGACAGTACATACATAATTTATCTTAGCGCAAAAACTTTGGTTTATATCAGGTAACTTGAACTTTTTAGTATTTGATTGGTCCACCGTTCGTAGCAATAACAGCTTGAAGACGTCGTGGCATCGAAACAACAAAATTCTGAGACAGTTATACTGTCCAAAACTTCAATAAGACGTTCTTTGAGTAATGCTGGGCTTTGAGATGTTGTGTGTAGTTGCCTTGGAGCATGATAAAGCAACCAATCCTTAACAATATGGGCCGTGTGCTTTGAAACCTTATCCTGTTGAAAGAGCCAACCTGCGCCAAGCTCTTAACTGTCCACCGAAGGCTTCAGATTAGCTTCCAACAATGACTTATATTTCCCCGATCAATATCACCCTCAATAAAAACAAGCTTTCCAACTCCAGATGGCGCAACTGTTCCCCAAACCATTACGTTGCCGTCACCCTGATTTACTGTTCACTATACTATATTTTTGGCGTTAAGTACAGTATTTTCTTTTCTCCAAACTTTTGCTCTTCCATCGCTGCCGAATATATTGAACTTCGATTCGTCTGTGAACAAGACGTATTGCCAAAAATCCTTTCCCTTGTCTAAATGTGCTTTCGCGAACTCCAAGCGAAGTTTCCGTTTTTTCGGAAATAAGAAGCTTTTTACGTGGCGTTCCGCTGTAGAAGCCGTTATCTCTTCGAATTGTTCTTGGATGGACATACTTTCTTGATGAGCTTGCAATGTTTTCGACTAGATTCGCAGCAGTATTTTTAGTCTTTTTCAGTAAAGTGATACCACTTTCTACACAACGAATACAGATGGTGTATGTAGACTTTTGTCCGCCACTGTAAATTTCCCTAGCAACACAAGTAATATATTTTTTTCACTTTGATTTTGAGTCAGTTTTGAGTTAGGGCTAAACATTAAAGAAAAAATGGTGTTCTTTGTTTGAGCTTGCATTGCATGATTAACTCTATGGATACACAACATTTAGTGTATATAACAATGTTTTTTAAAATAAATATATACCCCGCAGTCAAATGAATTAGTTAGAAACCAGTTAAAAACTAGTATGCCAACTAGTTGTACAATTCTTTTTCTTTCACTAGTTTCATGGTTCATGCTGAAGTATTTATACCGTTCATGAGCATATCACATTTATTGCAAATTGCAAAATTTGATTTTGATAATCTTCAGTGTCTCTATCAAGTAGAATTTACGTCTGTAGAAATGCCATATTTCACGCTCCTAGATTTTTTTTTTACGAAATTTCGGACCCAAAACCTCATATCTGTACAACTCAGTTGTTTAGGGGCTATTTGATACAGTAGTCCGATTTCGATAATTTTCACTACCAATATGCAATTCACAATATTTGTGGATAATTTCAAATTTCATGCCACTAAAACCTTTTTTGACTGAGTTTTGAGTAAAACCTCACATCTGAAAATATCGGTGTATGACAGCTATATGTTATATTCTTTCGAGCACAGCAAAGTATATATAAGTATATAGAAGAAGCACTAAAATACTAGTACTCTGTTTCAGCTAAAAGCAGGGCCATCGCATAACAGGTTCCATATCATCTCTTTCTCCTTGTCGTTTCTAGAGCCTGTCTTGAAAGTCGCTCCTAGCCCTTATACATGTCATCTTATAAGGCAAATAGCTTGTCAGGATGGCAATCAACTTCGAAATGTCCACAGTTTTCGGCGAGTATAAGCCACACAACTATAGCCGGTCTCATTTTGGCCAAGTCTGCCTCGAGTGCGACAGATAAAGTTCACTTTTTTCCAACTTAATGCGAACTTTCGTGCAAGTATTCTTTTAGTAACAGTTTGGATGTGTTTAGAGGTATTCAAATGCTCTATATATGCGGTAGAATTTGATTGTTCGTACCTTGTCCAGCAACCTTGAATTTCTTGGAGTTCACTTGTATTTCTCTGTGAGCATGGGCCAAAAGGAGGGTTAGTCTCTTCTGAACAGCCGACGACTAAAGAGTTCAATACGATTTTCGAGTTTTTCGTTATCCAACGCTGCATACTTGGTATCACTGCATATATATCCTAAGTACATATGCAGGGTTAGCCATTTTGCGGAATTTAAAATAATTTTTTTTGAAGGAATTCTTTTCTTATTATCAAGTTTGAACCTTGGCATTATATGTAAAACAGTAGATCTCTCAAATGGCCGCCTCGTGAATTGTTGCAAATTTCGATCCTTTTGAGGTAATGTTCGACCACTTTTTAACACATATTGGACGGTATCTCAGCCATAACTTGACAAATGTTGGTTTTCAAGTGCTCACAAGTTAAAGGTTTAGCCGCATAAGCACGGTCTTTTGCGTCGCCCCACAAAAAAAAAGTCCACCAGTGAAAAATCGCACGATTTCGAGAGCCAATTGACATTGTTAAGACGAGAGATTACGCGGCTGGGAAAATTCTCTAGCAATAAAGCCATATTCGCTCGTACTGTGTGGCATGTGGCACCATCTTGTTGGAATCACATATTTTAAAAGTCTTGTCCTTTATTTGCAGGCCAAAAGAAGTAGGTTATCATACGACCATAACGTTTCGAATCGACAGTAACAATCCCGCCGTTATCGTTTGCAAAGAAGTAGGATTTTATTACACCTTCGGATCAAAGAGCGCACCAGACAGTAAATTTTTTTCGGTATAATTGCTTCTCTTCAATTATTTGATGATTCATGGAGCCACACATGTGACAATTTTGCTTATTTACGTATCTACCGAGTGAAAAATGTGCCTCGTCGCTGAAGAAAATTTTCCTGGAAAAATTGCGGTCCACCACTTGTTGTTTAAGCACCCAATCAACTCAACTATGGCATTGTGAATGATCAGCTGACTTCGGTTGTTCTGTGAGTTGGACTTTATATGGATGTAGGTGAAAGTTCAAGTGGAAAATACGTACCGTAAGAAGGTTTCAGGGCTTAAGAACATGGAGAAATAGGCACATTATGGTCTTTGGCTACATTTTCACTTACAGCAGCGACATTTGCGGTGAAAGGAGGAAAACGCTGATGCACAGGCCTTACACAATATCTGTAAACGATCCACTCTCTTCAAATCTCTTTCCAAATTACTAATTGCTTGAGTAATTGGATTATGGCGCACATAATATCTTAGAGCACGAAACGTGGAAACGTTTGAATCACCATTTTTGTCGTAGATTTCAAAAATTTTAAAAGGTTGTGCGGCTGTTCCATAAATGCCTGAGTTTTAACTAAAACAAAACATGTTTCGTTTGACAGTTAAGTTTGACAGTTGTCAAAATACTACGCTGCACTTTGGAAACCACTAAATGGGTAACACTTTGCATATGTAAAGGGTTTTCCAATAAGAGTGATATGATTTCTAAGTGTCGTTTTGGCCATTTTTAATATGTCACGATCTGTCATTTTTTTTTTTTCATTATATTCAGTAATGTTTACAATTTCATCATGGCAAGATATACGCAAGAACAACTTTCCTGATTTTGCCTTGGAACAACCTGAAAACGATAACGATTTCTTTTAAGAAATTCATCTTCTCCACTGAGGCTCACTTTCATCTGAGTGGTGCGGTAGATAAACAAAACTGTCGATTCCAGTGCAAAGAAGATACACAAAATATACATGAACAACCATCGCATTCACCTAAATTGACAGTTTGGTGTGGTTTTTGGTTTGGCGAAATCATCGGTCCGTACTTCTTTCGAAATGAAGCTGGTAGCAGCGTTACTGTCAATGGAGGGCGGATCGATCGATCGTTGATAACCAACTTTTTATGGCCTCAATTGGAAGAAGTTGATCTTAACAACATCTGGTTCCATCAAAAAGACGGGGTTAAGTGTCACACAGCACATGCAAAAACCGAATTATTGCGTGAACGGTTTGGAGATTCGATTATTTCAAGAAATTGTGACACTGCATGGCCGCCAAGAAGTTGTGATTTAACACCATTAGACTACATCTTGTGTGGTTATTTGAAGTTATTGGTCTTTAGCAATAAACCAGACTCTCTCCTAGCTTTAAAAGTCAATATTGAACATGCTATTCATGTGACATACGATTTGATTTAGTGGAAAAAGTGCTCAAAAATTGGGTTCATCGAATTCGTTACTGCAAAAAAGGCGTGGCGGCCATTTGAATGATGCTATATTCAGAACTTAATTGTATTGATTAAATGAAAAACATTTGAATTTCTTTAACAATTAGTGTGTTTTTTTTTTGAAAGAAATTATATCAGTCTTATTGGAAAACCCTAGGTATACTTCTGCACTAGTCCACTGCGTAACCATTTCAACGAACATTCAATTGCTGTGTGTATACATTTCTATTATTTTTTAATTTTAATTTTTTTTTTAATTTGTTTTTTCGTTTGAGTTGGCTTTTAAGTATATTTTTAAATATATATATATATATATATATTTTTTAGCAATTTTAGTCATTACTAATATTTTTATATAAATATGCACAGTAAATGTAGTGTAATTTATTTTGATTTTTTATTATTACTTTTGATTGTTGGCTTTCATTTTGCTATTTATGTTATTATTGTTTTATAGGTATTTATATTTGCTTTTGTTTTTGTTTGTTTGTTTTTCCTTTTTTTGTCGAAAGCTACGAAGTTCATTAGGGGGCCGTACATCAATTGACCCAAAATGTTAGTCAAGCTTAAAAAAATAATTTTTATATTTATATTTGCCTAAGTGAAATTTTGAAATAATTTCTAGTTTACACAAATGCTCATACTCTATATATACATTGATAAATATGTACATATGAATGTTTTATTTATGACATAAATATTATTTTTCTTGTGTATTTTACGTTGTAAATTGTTTTTTCTTAGAGCATTTCAAAACATTTATTTGATAATTTTTAACCACAATTACTTGTTTTGAGCTAAAAATAATTAAAACAGATTAAAAATGAATCTTTCAGAAGAAATATTTTTATTGAATCATTTATTTTGTATTGTTTTTGTTAAAAACGTAGTATGTTTAAACGCACTGAGAGAATTCCCAAGAACTTTATCAAAACCAATGTGACTTTGCTGCGAATAAGAACATTAATTATGATAAGGAGTGAGATTTTCGCAGAAATAATCATTATTGTTAATTTTTAAATAACCTTAGCAAGTGATTCAAACCTGTGTATGTATTTATGAAATTTAATAACAAAAAAAAAAGTTTGTAAATAAACAGGTCAATTGAAAAGTCCCCGGCCTACCATAGTAAAACATACTTTTTTCTGGTAAAATTAATTTTTTGTTTATTTAACGTAGTTCCCTTTAAGAATGATACACTGATTATAGCGACTCACCAACTTTTCGATAACATTTTTGTAGTACGATTTGCTTTTTATTTAAACTCAGGTTTATTACGCTTGGACATCCCCAAACACTCCTCCGAATCATAAACTCATCTTTTTTTTTTTTTGGTCGAAAGAGAGCTCGCGCGGCATCCACTTTGCACAGAGCTTTCTCATACACAAATAATCGTGAAGGATATGATCTACATGTTCAGTTGATATCTTAAGAGTACCGGCTATACCATTCAATTTCATTTTACGGTCACTCAAAATCCGTTTGTGGTTTTTTTTTTGATGTTTTCGTCGATAACAACCTGATTTGGGTGTCCGCTGCATTCTTTGGTGATCATTTCACAACGTCTAAATTTAGAATAACCAAGCCTTGATGGTTCATTTTCCTGGGGCAGTGTCGAGAAACTCGTTCGCAAGCCAAGTTTTTGCTTCAACTGTATTTGTTCCCTTAAGAAAGCAATATTTTATCACCACGCTAATTGATTTTTATCCATTTTTTTCACAATAACAAAAGTTGCTTCACTCAGAATGCTATAATCCACAAATTAGGGATCCAACAGCTGTCAAATTTATACACGCGTCTTGTGAAGGTTAGGGCTAACTAAAAGTCATTAATTAATTAATTCTAGTAGCGCCATCTATGTGTCAGACCGGGAACTTTTCAACTGGTCTGCTATGCAAGCAATAGAAACTCTAGGCTCGATCACGATAAACTCCAGAATTATACTGAACTGTCGCAGATGTCGACAGAACTGACTATCTATCCCTCGTTTTGATATCAGGCTACAAAGACACAGAGAAAAAGTGAAATTTCGAGAAAAGATACGACCAAAGAGGATCATCCGGATAGAGTGTACTTGGTATGCCTCTAGCTATATGGAAACTGCTACTAAAGAAACTCAAAGACATGTCTCATGAAGATCGGAAAAAAACTTGATCTGCGGCAAGTCATGGCAAACTTGACCGAAATGAAACAGAAGAAGCTCAAAGTCTGATATTCTCTGAGGAAATGTGAAATATAATTGGGATCCAGGAGGGCGATATATAGCTTTACGGGTCAGCATGCAGGAAGACTAGGGGAACCTTTCAAAAAATGCTCTCAAAATGATAAAGAGGAAGACACGATTACCCACCTGTTATGCAATTGCTTTGCTCTAAACAAAAGTAGACCTCGGCAGTTTGGAACCGCTTTCATGGATATCATTGGCTGTATGCTGCAGAAACCGTCCTAATAAAATTCACAAGGTAGTATGAGTGGATGGAAATGGAGCCGTAGTGTCAAGGAAAATGTTTAGTGGTATCACAATCGGGGTTATCTCGTCTAATTGTGTTGATGCTCATGTATCGGCAACCACTACTACCTAGTACCTATCCACTTACCTTAGAGTTCATTAAAAATGTTGCGCTCTCGCTCTCGCTCTCTCATTTCTAAAACATCTCATTTTGCGGTCTCTTAGAGCTCCTATAATTTATCTCAGCATTTTTAGTTCGTTGGATAACAAGAATGTGAAGCTCTTTTTGGGTCGTCAAAGGCTACACAGAGCAATGGAAGCGTGGAAACCTTTTGAGTCTTATTGTTCGTAGCAGATTTGGCACTTGGGAGGAGTAAAATTTTCTTTTTCTGGACTGTACAACAAATGTCTCAAATTCACGTCCGTCCGTTATTCCATCTAGAATGTGATAATTGAAGTGAAAATACCAACCCCAGACTAAGCATAGAGGTATCATGAGTCGACTATTGAAGTAACCGGTAGCTTCTGCATAAATAGTCGAGGTCCCTACTCCATATTTTAGGTATAAGGATATGGTTGGTGTCTACTCCCTCTCCTATAAGTAGTAGAATGTAGTTTGTGGTGAGAAAGTCTTAGTCCGTCGCTGAGAAGGCTTTAATGAGACACTTGGATGAGGTGGGTATCTAATTCTCATTAAGGAAAACTGTGACGAGGCACTATACCCCGTCTTTATGTGCACATATGTATTTAGAGATGGGAAGATAGCAGCGAGGACCTTCTGCTCTACATTTAAGAAACCTTTGCGAAGATAGACGACTACAAAAAGAATCAAAAACGAACTCCAATGACCTTTAAAATGTTTATGAAGTAGCTAATCTCAGCGAGAATCCGGTTTTTGTCATGAGTACTGGCACGTGTATAAATTCCTGACGAATTCATTAGATTGCTTAACACTACTAGTAATCAAGCTCGTATTGCGTATTTTTTTTTTTTTAGTTGAAAAAGGAGTTGAAAACACCGACCGCCCAAACCAATACAACACTTCCAATTACCAATTAAATTATTCAACGCGAATTTTCGACAGGCCCAAAACCTCCGCCTCAACACTGCACTTATTAACCTTTATTTGTTGTTTTTGTTTTTGTATAATTCAAATGATTCACTGCCAGTCTGACCAACTAACTAGCGCTCGGCAGGGAGGTCGATCGATATCAACATTACCAACCACTACCGGCGACTGCAATATTAATTATGTGCCAGTGCGTGTGTGCGTATATGTGTGCGTGCGGTGAAGCTTGGAAAATGCTGCTTCGACCGAATGCAGTTATAAAAATTGCAACAACAGTGTGTGTATATGAAAAAAGTTTTAACTGATAACATCAGCCATACATAACATATGCACGTACATATGTATGCTACACATGCGATACATATATATATACACATACACACTCGAAACAAGCTGCAAACATTATTGGCAGTTTGGTGGCTAACCGCGCATGAGTGCATTTAACAGCGAGCCGCAACAACTGCAGCACAAATAACCGCATACATATATATATATATGTATATGTATATATATCATATGTATGTACTTACAGACATTCAGCGCCACATATGTATCGCTCGATGCCGCGCACAAATGTTATTCCCACATAAATTAGTCATAAAATGAGCTTATTGTAACGAGTTTTGCACCGAAAAACAAAAGAAAAACAACAAATATTCATTGGTTCAGAATTTTATTTTTGTTGTAGCTTGCAAGAGACACACATATGTATGTACATACATACATTCATGTATACAGTACGTTTATTACGCATGCACGCGCCATACTTTTTCGATGACTCGTCCATATGTACGAGTACTTTTACATACATACATACATATTGTACATACCGTCGACCACTCACTCCTTCGCTCGTACGCTCGCTTGCCCTCTACTCATTGGAGTTGAACGAGACCGAGTATGCGATTACAGAAATTGGGCAATTAATGAAATTGCATTCGGTTGAGTTGTTGTTGCTGTTGTTGTTGATGTTTTTGTTGTACGATGTATTTATTGTATGCATTAATTGTGATGAAATGTCCAAAGAAGTTCAAATCGACAATTTATTCATCTGAAATGCGTAAATATGTACACACGAAAGCACTTCTGGAGCAATCAGTAAAAAATCGATTTATTTTCCCCATAGAAAACGTTGGGTTACTTCGGATTAGAAACAAATGTAATTCTTCGTTTTCTTTTGCCTCCATAATTCTATCTCCTTTACTCCAAAAAAAAAAAAAAGTAGTGAAACCCGGTGTGAGGTTGTTGTTCTTGTTGTTGTTGTTGTTGTTGTTGTTGTTGTTGTTGTTGTTGTTGTTGTTGTTGTTGTTGTTGTATCGGCTTTGTCAACCCCGTCTAGGGTCAGGTAGACCTAGTCTTAGTCATCGAGATCATCTAACGGGAAGCCCAGGAAATGTGCTACTTCGACGGGTTTGGACCAGAAGGAGAGGGGTGTTAGACGAGTCAGGTTAAGTGGGCATGCAAAGAGGTGGTTAGTGCCGTGCGGGGATTCGTTGAATGCCGGACATGTCTTGGGTATGTCAGGGTCGAGCCTGGATAGGTAGGAGTTAAGCCTGCTACAATATCCAGACCTTAATTGTGCCAGGGTTACGCAGGTCTCTCTTTGCAGCTTGAGCTCTTGTTCTCCTATTAATGGTGATTGGACTCCGAGAACACCACTAACGGGCAGAGAGTTCACAAAGTTGTTAACGGACTCTCGGTGAATAGTGTTTATAGCTTGTCTTTTCGCCGTCCTATCCAGCGGGTCTTGTCTGTATTGCTGTACGGCGTCCCGGTAGTCAAGTACTCCCTTCCTGATTTGCCTAGGTGGTGGTTCAGCTGCCAATAAGTGTCTGCTGGGATGATCCCGCCGGTAGCATCACAGCAAATATTGCTTACACAGCATAACATCATGCTCCTTAACTGGGAGCTTAGATGTTTCACTGTGTAAGTGATGCTCCGACGTTAGCAGGAGGTTTCCCATCACGGTCCGAAGGGAGTTGTTCTGACATGTTTGAAGCTTCTTCAACTGCGTTTCGCTAGTCGGTGCAGCATAGTTTATGACCGGCCGGCCAATTGCCTTGTACGTTGCTTTGGCTTTTCCCCCAGGTGCTACTGGCTAGCGATTTGAGGATTTTGTTGCGGCTCTGCACTTTTCTGGCAATTGCAGTCGTAGGCGGAGTGAAGGAGTGGAGTGCAGGTTATCAAATGTGACTCCCAGTAACTTTGGGGTTGTTCGTCGCCGGAATTTTAACGTGATCGACCTTCACATTGAGTTCTAGCCATCGTACAGCTGGTGAAAAGGGTGGCAGAGGATTTCGTTGGCTGTAGGTGAAGATATCTTGCAGTGAAGAAGTTTGAAAGGTGTGAGATTCATAATCGTCGCTTCATATGAGTACTCTGTCAGAATCTTCAGTCAAAACTTAATAAAGAAAGGAAGGGTTCGCAGTAAAGAAAGCCACTAAGCAACACCACAAAAAACTATTTACAATTTGATAATCTGGCAGCAATAAGAGAAATTATTTCATACTACTGCCTATCTACTGGGCATCAGGCCAAAAAGGTGTCTTCTCAAAACAGCCATCCGTCTGACGACTCCACCAGTTGAAAGGAAATACGAAAGACGCTAAAAACAATGAAATTGACGAGAGAGCAGAACGAGATTGAAGAGACTTAACCACCTGCAAGACTACCAAGAACATTTGTAATAACACATCTCTAGCACACACGGACTCGAAGGGGCTGTAGAACAGTTCTTGGTCTAATGTCAGGCCACAATCAAAGACAAGCAGCGTCACATGTCTGCAAAATGTATATTACTTCCACTAATAGATGCAGGATGTCTAAAAAGGCAGGCATGAGTGAGACTTTGAAACGAACTCTGTTTCTGTTCCGCCTTATCTAAAACACGACTGTTTCTTTGTGTTCTTCAGAGCACTAGAAACAGTCTTAAAATTATAAATCGATGTGCGCTTAAACTTCGCAAGAAAATACTGACAGACTATTTGACGACTACCACACCTCGAATCAAATCAAAGCTCCAACTGGTGCAACAAACTGACCAACTGGTTTTTATAGGGCTATGAAGCCAGTCAGAGTATCCTAATCTAACCTAGAAAACTAGCTTGTATCAAAATGGTGGAAATTAATTCTAGTGAAAACCAAACACGCAGATAACAAATCAGATACACGTTCCATTTTTTTAGATCTAAGAGAAATTTTAGAACTTGTAAAATTTCTTCTTTTCGATACTGCAAGTACTTCCTAGCCATCCGGCTGTGCATAGCCGGATAACAACTACCGCTATGAAAGCTTTACCGTCAAAGCAGTTCACCTAAACTGATTATAATCTGAGTGGTCGACAGTCATCAGTGGAAATCATGGGTCAAATATCTACAAAGGCTAGATTTGAACTGTTTGTTTCCAGAGAGTCTTATATAGACGATACCACGCACATTGTATTACCAGCTGCCCTATATATAGGACCAAAACTCTACACTGCCACTCTTCTTGTGTCTCTAGTGTGAAGAACATTGCTGTTCTTCTCGCCACAGCTTGTTTGCTGTAAACCAGGCGCTCCAATGTTTGTAGAAGAATTTTCAAAGTATTTGCTTAGGATCGATATGATCTTATCTTCGGCTCTGCAAAACGCGTTCTTTGAAGATTCTCACAACCAAAATTGGCCAATAGATATTCGTACAATGACTTTCATCGATATCAGCGCTCAAGTTATTACTGGCACGTTTTAAAAGACTCTAATATTGTAATTTATTTCACCCAAAAAAATATATGTATTTGAATAATCACTGGCTACGGTAGTTATTAAAATAATTATACAAAAAGTGTGATTTGAAAAATCATTAAATTTTTTTCTAAATTTTGTTTAATTTTTTCAACTGCGAATTAACCAATTTTAGCTATGTACTTACATATCTATTATGTATAGCATCTATTATTTATCTATTTATTATGAATTTTTTTATTTTTATTTGGAAAATCCAATTCCAAGCGCGGCCATCGCACTTTGACTATTTTGGTTATAACATAAACTCATTTTTTATCGCAATTGCGGCCATTAAACTAACATTTGGTAAATAAATTATCGTAATGTGCTGTCATTAAAATTTTAATACCATTTTTTTTTTTGGTGTAATAATTACGCTACGAAATATGTGTGTAGTTATGAAAATTAGCGTTTTTTAGCTTGCGTGCGCTCACTCATAGATGAATTATATAAATATGTTGTAATTTTATATACCTAACTAAGTGAAAATCTATGTTTGTTTACTTTGTGTGCATGAAACATATGGGACTTGTTACTAAATTTTTTAATTTTTTTAATTTTATTTTATTTTGCTTTTTCTCATTAAATTTTATTTTATTTTATTTAAAATTTTTTATTTTTTTAAATTTTTTTTATTTTATTTTATATTTATTTATTTTATATTTTGTATTTGTTTTATTTTATACAAAAATTTTAAATATTAATTTTTTATATTTATATTTTCATATATTTATTTTATTTTGCTTTATTCAATTTAATTTTATTTTATCTTATTTTAAATTAAATTTAAATTTATTTTTCATATTATTTTATCTTTATTTCTTTTATGCTCTTCATGTGTTCATTTTTGAATTACTTCGTTTAAATTATTTTATTTCATAAATTTTTTTTTTAATATTATTTTTATTTATTTATTTTTTATAATTGTAAAAATTTTAATAATTTTATATTATTTTTATTTTTTATTTAATTTCATATTGTTTTATTTAATATGATTTTATTTTATTTTGTTTATTTTATTTTGTATTTTCTTTTAATTTTTGTTATATTATTTTATTATTTACTAGCTGACCGGGCCACGCGTTGTTGTGGCTTTCTGTATTTTCTCCAATTTTCATTCTTTTTGGTGTTGCAAAAGATCATTAAAGCTCCAGTTAAGCAATTTGCCTGTCTGCCGGTGATCCCTTTGCCTTAAATAAATTTTTCACCTAAATTGAACTTCTTTCCTCATCCATGCTCCATTTAGACATATCATCTAAAATTCTAATCAAATCGAAGCGTAAATCAATTTTTTCAGTCAATTACAACGGTCCACAGTCTGAAAATCATCATTCACGTAAATCGAACCATAAATAAAATTTTGAATAGGTCGGTCCATCATCTACTCCCTGGAGAGAAAAGTAGTGTTCCTGCTAATCTAAGTAAAAAGCTACCTATGTAACGAATTTCAAGCAAATCGAAGCATAAATACGCTTTTTCTGGAATAGGTCAGTCCCAGGTCCACCTCCCGCGGATATGTGATTGATATAAAAAATAGATAAAACCAATCCTTGATGCGGATTATATATCATGCTAAAATTTCAGCTCAATCAAATGTAGAACTTTTTGAGTTTTTGAAGCATTCATTATTGGATAAAATTCGACCGAATAGAACACGTCCAGCACGCAGTGAAGCAAATATAGCGGCCGTAGCTAAGAGTGTACACGAAGACCGTGGAAAATCAATTCGGCGCCGTTCGCAGCAACTCGGACTGACATATGAAACGACTTGGCTTATTTTACGTCGAGATTCTAAATTGAATGTGTACAAAATATAGCTTGTGCAAGAACTGAAGCCGCTCGACCTTCTCAAGCGGCGTCGCTTCGCTCTATGGGCGCTTGAAAAGTTCCAAGAAGATCCACGTCTTCGAGTCAAATTTTGTTGATTGATGAACTGACTCAATGGGTATGTAAACAAGAAAAATTGCCGCATTTGGCAGAGATTCAATAGCTGCCATTTATCCAGAAAAAAAAACGCTTTGGTCTGGTTTGTGGGCCGGTGGAATCATCGGTTAATATTTCTTAAAAAATGATGCCGGTGAAAACGTAACCGTCAATAGCGAACGTTATCGCGCCATCATAATAATTTGATTCCTGAAATTGAAGCTCGTGATCTCCGCGACATTTGGTTTCAACAAGACGGCGCCGCATCCCACACATGGCATTAATCAATGGATTTATTGAGAGAACACTTCGGTGAGCAGATAATTTCATGTTTTGGACCGGCCGATTGGCCACCAAGATCGTGTGATATCACACCGCTAGATATGTAAAGTCTAAAGTCTATGCGGACGATCCCGCTTCGATTCAGGCCTTGGAGCAAAACATCACGCGTGTCATTCGCCAGTTACCAGTCGAAATGCTGGAATGAGTCATCGAAAATTGAACCCAACGGATGGACCATCTGAGACGTAGGCGCGGCCAATATTTGAAAGAGATAATCTTCGAAAAATAAATGTCAAAGACTGTTCTTTCGAATGATAATAAACATTCCCCATCAAATTTGAATTTTTTGTGTTTTATTTTTCTTTAAAAAAGTAGGGAACCTCAAGATGGATCACCCATAGATTTTATTTTATTTTATTTCTTTTTATTATATATTTTTAAATTTAGTTTTAAAGTATTTTATTTTCATTTTACTAATTTTATTTAAGTTTAGTAATTTTACTTTATTTTAAGGTATTTTATTTTAATTTATTTATTTATTTAGTTTAATTTAATTTAATTTTTTTGTTAATTTAATTTAATGTAATTTATTTTAATTTTATTTTAATTTATTTTATTTTGATTCATTTTATTTTATTTAATTTTATATTAATATTATTTTATTTTATTTTATTTTATTTTTATTTATTTTATTTATTTTAATTTATTTTAATTTATTTTATTTTGTTTTTTTATATCAATTTTTATTTTATTTTATCTTATTTTATTTTATATTATATTATTTTATTTTTTTTATTTTAGTTTATTTTTATTTATTTTATTTTATTATATTTTATTTTAGTTTGTTTTATGTTTATTTAAATTTTATTTTAAATTATTTTATTTTATATTGTTTTGTTTTATATTATTTTGTTTTACATTATTATTTTTTTTGATTTTTAATTATTTTATTTATTTTTAATTTTTATTTTATTTTATTTTATTTTATTTTTATTTATTTTATATTATTTTACTTTAAATTATATTATTTATTTCTACTTTTATTTTACTTTATTTTTATTTATTTTGATTTATTTTATTTCATTATATGTTATTTCATTTTTATTTTATGTTATTTTATTATAATTTTATTTTATTTTATTTCGTTTCATTTTATTTTATTTTATTTTATATTATTTTTCTTAATTTTATTTTATTTGATTTTATTTTATAATTATTTAAATTTTAAAATTTTTGAATTTTTGAATTTTTTCATTTTCTTTTCATTTTCTTTTCATTTTCATATATATATATATATATATATATATATATATATATATATATATACTTATTTTTGTAACTTTATTGTTTTTTACTACTACGTGCCCATTACTGTAATTTTTATTTATAAAATTAACACGTTTTTATTTATTTGCGTTATGCACACTTCAGTAATCTTGTGTGTCAGTAATTACCACACGAATGCATTAGTAATTACACACGTTCGACAATTAACTATTAAATATGAAAATTAACTGAGTGACTGTACAAGCATTTCCATGTAATCAAAAATAAATAAATAATTCAAAGTAAATACTATAAATTTAGTGGGCCACAGAATATGAGATTATGTTATACAATGCAATACATATATGAGTAAACTGCCTCGAGGTTGGATAATAATAATTGATTAATGACATCCTTCGATTTCTCTTACCAGTTGTGTATTACGACTTGTTATGTCTATTAAATATAATTATTGGATAATTGGCTAATTACTTTACTACACACTAAACTGGAGCGGACTGAGACTTGCTATAGATTAATAAATCGATTGTATCGTGCTACCAACAGAACTTTAGTCATAAGAATGCAGATGGTCTTTAGAAATTAAGAATTGGTGGTGATTCGGCGAATCTGTGTGAAATGTCTTCACAATAAAACGTATTAGCTTCCATGGAAATTTATATTTTTAAGTGTTATCCGCCTACTTTAGCAGTCATTTAGTAATTCTATAATTCTTTATAACAATTTTGGCTCGTTTTTCTACTTCAACTGACGTCTGACGCTTATTCGGTTGACCCAGATGCATTTTTGCTGTAAACAATATTTTAACTAAGCATTATAGTTAAAATATTGTTTACAGTAGAGATTCCATGCAGAAAATGATACTAGTTGTTAACTGGAACACTACTGTAATACTTTGTACCTAACTACTAGTTAATCTAGTTCATCTTTCATGTTGTTGTTGTTCTTGTAACCACGGAAAAATTCCCCAAATTGGGATTCGGAGAATATTGCGGGTGTGACAGTCCTTGGCCGGATAAAAATCCAGGTCGTTCCGGTATAAAGACCCTACTGTCGTGAGAACTATTGGATTTTAGTCGCCTCTTACGACAGGCATGCCTTACCGCGGGTAAATTCTTGAAGCCCTAACCCGCAGGGGGAGTTCATCTTACACCATTTTATGTCCTTAGCGAATGGCACATGGTGATAACCTATAAAATCTCAATTGTTGCATTATGTATCAGCTTCATACTAGTTAAATACTAGTTCTTTTATGGTTTGTTACAAGTATTATTTTCTTAAGTTACTGGTGATTTGCGAACAAAAAACGAGTTGGTATGATCTCATCCCCAAGATACGAGTCTTAAACTAGAATTTTTGCATACTATTTAAGCTTTTCTGTACTATAGGGTTATCATTCGTAGCTTTCTTACAAAATACTTCCTCTACTTCTATTGTATGCGTATTCTTTAAAAGTGCTTATTTTCATTACTTATATTTGCTCAGTTGTATTGTTTTTTTGCCTTGTTGTTAGGTCTTAAGAAAAAAATCCATTATATATACTCGTATATTCAAGGTTATTGTGCCACAAGCGGAAATTATAATTACTTAATGCCGTAAAACTAATTTTATATTTAATTAATAAGTATAATAATATATACTAGGGTCGCTTGATATGTTATTGACATTTAGAATAATTATTTTTTTGGGCAAATAATCGCTTTATTTCCCAACATAGTCTCTGCTACCGCAATAGCCGAATGATTAACATTATGTACTACAATTCGGAAGGCTTGGGTTCGAGTGCAGGTTCGAGCAACATCTGAAATTATAGAAATTTAATTTTTATAACTGCGGTCGCCCCTCGTCAGGGCATGTCAAGCCCACCGAGTGTATTTCTGACATAAAAAAGGCTCCTCATAAAAATCCTTCGGCCGTTCGGAGGCGGCTTAGCATAAACTGTAGGTCCCTCCACTTTGTTGGTAAAAACATCAAGACACAAACCCACAAATCGGAGGAGGAGCTCGGACGAAAATCGCTTCAGCAGTTACAAAGTGCCAAACAAAAAAAATCAGTCTGCTCTTAGCTCTATATCTGTGGTCCAGCAATTTCTAAATTTTTTGTATACCTTCCACATAATAGGGTTTCCAAAGCCCTCCAAATGGACCTTTGTTTCTGTTATGCCCTCTTCATTCGACCCGAATCTCTTACCGCCCAGCCATTTCTTCAGGTTTGGAAATAAGAAATAGTCGCAGGGGGCTAAATCTGCTGGAGAATTTGGTGGATGGGGTAGCAGTTCGTAGCCCAATTTATGAATTTTTGAACATACACGTGTAAAACAGGTTTTGATTTCTTAATAATATATTTAATAGTATTTGATATATTTACAAGGATTTACACTTGTTAGAAAAATGTTAATACAGAAAGATAATATAAATTTCACTTATACTTGTTAAAAGGTGTCGCTCTATAAGAAAACACCCTATACGAGATTACGGAGCGACGCGTGCTCACGCTTCCGTGGTTAGTTGACAACTAACTCGCTAACTGTCCGTGACACACGTGTGTTCATCCGTGCATTGTCGTGTTAAACCGATTTTTTTCGCCAAATGCGGTCGTTTCTGCTTTAAATCAATATCGAATCTATACAGAAGCACTGAACAATATTCGCCTTTTTCAAGGTAATCGATGTGAATGACACCTCGTGCATCTCAAAAAACATTTGTGGCCTTCACGTTGTTGCCCGAAAGTCCCACCTGCGCCTACTTTTTTGTATGTTCAGCCAGAGTAACTGACTGTCTTGATTGTTCTTTGTTCTCTGTTCTAGTGTGGTCGATCCCTGTTTCGTCTGCGCTAACGAAACGTCGCAAAAATCCGTTTGGATTGCGATTGAACATCGCCAATCATTGTTTTGTAGTGGTTATACTGCTGCGCTTATGGTATTGTGTAAGCAATCGCGGCACTCACCTTGCGGATAGCTTTTTCTTTTCGAAATATTCATGAAAAGTGTGTTGTACCCGCTAAGTAGAGGCCTCAGCCAGCTCACGCACTCTTATGCTCCGTTCTTCCAATATGATTGCAAGGATTTTTTCGAAGATTTCTGACGTAACGACCTCTTTTGGGCGACCAGAACGTTCGGCGGCACATTTACTGTTATGACCACAAGGGAAGTCAGTAAGCGACATCTTAACTACTGAAATCTATAATGCAGAACTCCATAGTGCTTATCAAGTCTTTCCTTAGTGTCGGTGATGATTTTCCTAAGCTAAAAATGATGCTTAATCCGCACACGAAATTCATTTTTATTACATTTTCGTTAAAATTCACGAGGTCGTCTGCTATCAATGGCTGTCAAACACAAACAAAATGGCGCGGTATGCTCAAAATTGTGTTGTGATTACAATTAGTTAGTTGACAGGAGCAGTGTTTTATTTACAGTAGTTAGCTAGTTTAACAGGCTTCCCGATCACTGATCAATCAGAATTAGGCTGGTTCGTTGTGCTAATGTTTTACGGCATGGGTGCGTAAATCCAAAAAGTCACTGACTTATCAATGAGACCTCGTACATATGTATCTGGTAATACGAAAAACTAGAGGTGTACAAGTTCTAAGGGAAATGGTTGTCTGGAACGTGACTTCATGTGGATTTTTCTGCCAGTAAAAACCTGTTTTTCTTTTTCAATTTCACATGTGACTTCTAATCAAATAATCTACTTTGGTTTATATAAAAAAAATATAATATACACATATTCATATATATAAATAAAAAAGGTATATATGTACCTCACAACTGTTAATTCTTCATTGATTTTTATTTGTATTTTCTCTAATTCAATTTAATTCAATTTGTATTCTTCCAATAGATTGAACATTATATAAAAAATGAATATTTCTATTTCCATACGTTTATTTATTTATTTATATTTTTTTCATATTTTTTTTTTTCATTTAATAATTTATTTTTTATTTAATTTTTTTTAAATTTATTTTTTATTTAATTTTTTTTTTAAATTAATTTTTTATTTAATTTTTTTTTTTAAATTTTTTTTATTGCCATTTTGTGTATTTCTGCAATTAATTTTTTTTTTTACATTTTAGTGTGTTGCGCAGTGATTGAAGTTTAATGGCACTGCAAAAAACTTAACTTTATTCATATTCGCAAATAATGCGTACGCACTCATATATATATATAAGTACACATACATAGCTACATACATGTGTGATATAATGTTTTTGCACGCTTTCATGCCATTTTTATGCCATACAAGCTTACCAAGCGTAATTTATGTATTTTGAAAAAAATTATTTTATACATATTTTTTCACATACTATGCTGTGTACATATGTATACACATGTATGTACCGAAATGTATTTCACCACAAATCTAGGTTTTGTGGTTAGGCTTAAGCAGTCACTGTATCCATGAGTAGTGCTTACAGTAATATATATGTACACACCACACATACTTCAGAGTCGTCAAATTCCGAAATTCATATATTATAACTATGTTAATTTGTTTATTTTGAAATAACGAACTGAGCAGCCTATTCGAGTAAAAACATTTAAAAAAAAAATTTTTTTTTTTAAATTTGTATTCTCTTTTTATTTCAATATCTTTTAACGTTATTGAAAAATTCACGAAATCCTTTATCGAGGATTTCAAAAATATACTTTATTAAAAATGTAAACTAAGAAAATTTTGAACATAATCTCGTTTGTTTGTCTTATGAACTGATGTACGAGGTATGTTCAAAGGAAAATGTGAAGGTTTTGCTCACTGATTTCATTGATTACAATGGTGTGGTGCGTCATGAGCCCCTGCCTAAAGGTCGTGCAGTTAATAAGGAATACTACAAGGACGATACGGAACGTTTGCGTGATGCAATACGGCTCAAACGATCGGCATTGTGGAAAAACAAATCGTGGATTCTACATCACGATACTGCAACAGCTCACACATCAATGCTTACGCGTGATTTTTTTGGCCAAAAACAAAACCGTTATCATGTCTCAACCACCGCATTCACCAGATTTGGCTCTATGCGACTTTTTCCTATTCCTAAAACTAAAGAGACCAATGAGAGCAAAGCATTTTGCCACAATTGATGAGATCGAGTCAGAATCGCAGAAAGAGCTGGTGGCCATACCGAAAAGCGCATTTCAGAAGTGCTTCGAGGATTGATAAAAGCGTTGATACAAATGTATTATATCCGAGGGGGATTACTTTGAAGGGGACAAAAGAGATATTGATGAACAAATAAGTACTTTTTAAAAATATTCAAAATTCACTTTTTCCTTTGAACACACCTCGTAGCTATTAATTCTTTCTTTGAAGATACTTTTATCCGCTTAAAAATATCCAGCATTTAAATAAATCAAAGTGGACACATTTTTAATAGCCGAATGGTTAGCATTGCGTACTATAATTCGGTCGGTCTGGATTCGAGTCACGGTTCAAGCAACATCCAAAATTTTTCTAATTCCTTTCGCCCCTCGGCGGGGAATGCCAGGAAGGGCTCTCCGAGTGTATTTCTGGCACGAAATAAAAGCTGCTCTTAAAAATCCATCGGCAATTCGGAGGCGGTTTAGAATAAAATGTAGGTCCCTTACCACTTTGTTGGTAAAATCATCAACACGGAAAATCACAAATTAGAGGAAAATCTCAGCAGAAAATCGTTTTAGGAAAAATAAAAGATAGAGATCTGCTATTTTAGTATTAAAGTATACTACTGGTTTTCGTAATTAACCTCGATGATTTCAAAAATGCTCCAAGTTCGACACTGTATTGCTTCAGCATCTCATTCATCTACATATATCGTTCTAAGAATTTTACATTCGACGTTGTTGGGAAAAACATGGTTAAATTTTCAGGCTGCTTACATAAAGGAGTATCCATTTAGTGTGTTTTTGAAGAGACCGGATCCGGGGCACATAATGGCGTATTTTACATTTGGACTTACACCTAAAACCATATAAAGTCCAGCTCACACAACAACTGAGGCCATTCAAAACGTCGTAGTTTCGTCGATTGGGTGCTTGAACAACAAGCAGTAGATCGCGATTTTTTTAACAAAATTTTCTTCAGCGGCGAGGTACAATGCTAACTCGGTGGATACTTAAATAAATGAAATTGTCGCATTTGGGGCTCCGATACACCTCAATAATTGAATAGAGTCAATTACACCCAAAAACAAAACTTACTGTCTGGTACGCTCTTTGGTCCGGAGGTGTGATTGGACCTTACTTCTTTGAAAACGATAACGGCGATACTATCACTGTCACTTCGGAGCATTATGGTCGTATGATATCCTACTGTTTTTGACCTGGAAATGAAGAGCACGACTTGGAAAGTATATGGCTCCAATAAGATGGTGCCACATGTCACACAATACGAGCGACTATGGCTTTTTGCGAGAGAAATTTCACGGCCGCGTAATCTCTCGTCTTGACGATGTTAATTCGCCCCGAAATCGTGTGATTTGACACCGTTAGACTTTTTTGTGGGTCTATGTGAAAGACCGTGTTTATGTGGATAAACTTTTAACTCTTGAGCGCTTGAAAACCAACATTCGTCAAGTTATGGCAGAGTTGTCGCTCAATATGTGCCAAAAAGTGGTCGCAAAATACCTTTCGCATTCACGAAACTAACTTTATAAGAAAAAAGGAGTTTCATAAAAATTTTTTTTTTAATGCATTTTATTTAGGTTTGATTTCGGAACCCTAAAAATTGTGTTTTCTTAGCAGTCAAGAGAACTAGTTCAAACCTATATTTTGAAATAATCTGTCAAACACGCCCAACTGTCAGCCAAATTGTCTTTTATCCACATGAGAAACTGGTATATTTTACAATGGCAATGTTCTGCCAGATAGCATTTGTGGAATTTCGGTCAGGAACATGCCAATTTCAAACTAGTTGAAAAAGAACCAGAATGTGTCTAGTATATTTTGAAGCAAAGCTATGCTGAGTTTTCCTTACTTACAAAGAAATTAGAAAAAATAAAAATAAAATAAACATACATTTATGCAATAAACAAATCTTTATTAATCTCTTTGGTGCAATTGTGTATTATTTAAAAAAATAATTACAAGTTTTTGGCAAAAATTAAATTTATTTTCCAAGTATTTTTAAGATCAAGAAATTTAGTAATAATTTTAGCTTTTGTGCTACATCAAATGTTAAACTCAAGGACTAATGTGGTTTCAGTTAGAAAATTCTAGTAGTAAATTAATCATTTTTTCTGACTAGTTTCAAGTTTCGTTGTGTGGTATATAAGATATTTATATAACATATACATAATAATATATAAATAATAATATACATATGTATAGACATTTCAAATTTCATAATTGTAGATATGGTATGATGGTAAAGTTTCGTATTTCCGGTGCGCGAAAAAATTGTTTGTTTTTATGTACACATGTAACAGGTCAGTCGAAAAGTTCCCGGTTTGAGACATAGATGTCGCAGCTAGAATTAAGTAATTAATGATTTTTAGTTAGCCCTAACCTCCAAAAGAGGCGTGTATGAATTTGACAGCTTTCGGGTAATTACTTTGCGAATTATAGCATTTTGAGTGAAGCAACTTTTGTTATTGTGAGAAAACTGGATAAAAAGAAATTTCGCGTCTTGATAAAATATGGCTTTCTGAGGGGAAAAAATACAGTTGAAGCAGAAAGTTGCCTTGGTAACGAATTTTCAAACACTGTCCCAGGGAAATCAATCATCGAGGATTGGTAAGCGAAATTTAGATGGGGTGAAATGAGCACAGAAGGGGTTGTTAATAACGAAACCATCAAATAATCCACAAAATCATTTTGAATGGCCGTAAATTGAAATTGAGTGAAATAGCAGACACTCTAAAGATATCAACCAAGCGTGTACATCATATCATTCATAAATATTTGGGTATGACAGAGCTCTGTGCAAAGTGGGTGCCGCGCCAGCTCACTTTTGAACAAAAACAACGACGAGTTGATGATTCGGAGCAGTGTCTGGAGATGTTCAAGCATAATAAACCCGAGATTTTGCATCGATATGTGACAATGGATGAAATGATGACTCCATCATTTTACTCCAAAGTCCAATCGACAGTCATTCGAGTGGACTGCTCGCGATGAACTCGCTCCAAAGCGTGGAAAAACGCAACAGTCAGCTGGTAAGGTTATGAGGTCTGTAGTGTGTGGGATGCGCATGGAAAAATTTTCATTGAAAACCTGAAGAAAGGTAGGACCATCAACAGTGAATATTGCATAGTGTTATTTTACCGTTTGAAGGAGGAAATCGCTGAAAAATAACCGCATTTGAAGGAAAAGAAAGTGATGTTTCAAAAAGACACTGCATCGGGTCGCAGGCCAGTGAAACCGATGGCGAAAATCCATGAATTTGACTTCAAATTGCTACCGCATCCACCGCAGTCTCTAGATCTGGTGCCCAGCGACTATTTACCGCTCTCAGATCTTCAAAGAATGCTCGCTGGTTGGAAATTTTCTTCGAATGAAGAGGTGGTCGCCGAAACTGAGGCGTATTTTCAAGCAAAGCACAAATCGTATTACAAAAATGGTATTGAAAACATGGAGGGTCGTTATAATCACTTTGTCACCATTGAAGTGGAACTGCGTTGAATACAAAAAATTAATTTTGACAAAAAAAAAAGTGTTTTACTATGATAGGCCGGGAACTTTTCAATTTGCCTGTTATGTCTATATATATATGTATGAGCTTGAATGTATGGAGCAATTGCTGTATCATAGAATTTGGAATAAATATAAGTCACATATCGCACAATCTGTATATAACCGTGCGTATGTATACACATAAAGCATATATGTTACATGTCTACAAATGTATTAAAATTTTTAAATAACAAAAAAAAAAAAAAAAAATAACGGTTGTGCTAGAATTTTTAATCTTGTAGGTTCTGAATAAACCCACATTAAAAATATGTCTTCAAAATATATATATATTAATGTCTATATGTATGTATATATACAAAAAATTCTATTTGTGCCGCTCTTCAGCTCAGATTTAGTTAAAAAAAATTTAAAACTTTCCAATCCAGACTCGACGATCTCTATTTTTTTCTATTGCTTGAGTTGAGTTGAACTGATGTGCCTGTTAGCCTGTGGTAAGCATTCTTAGGCTTTTCGGCCCACTGTGATACCACTATACGATCGCATTGTACTTAGACATTGACAATGACAATCTCTTCATTTAAGAAGCGACCCATTCCTTCACCGTAAATTCCCAACAAACAGTCTCCTATGTGTACTTGCGTTTAGTGAAGCCCCTTACTTCCTCGATATCATGCTCTAATTTATGTTTGCATTCAGCCTTTTGAGCATTCCTCTCAAGAGAGGCCAACGTTTTTTCGGGTATGCAAGGCGCATCTTGTTTCTCTTCAAGCGGTGCAGACATTGCCAATCTCAGACGATTCAATGTATTATCCATCTTCTTTGCACACATTTCCTTTTCAACTCACTGAGTAAAAATGTTGCCTTCTCTTGAAGGCTCTTCCGTCGCACAGTTGGTATGAGTCAGATCTGGTCAACTTTCGCCGAGAGTTTGTTCAGAAAAATCTGATAGCAACTTGGATGTCAGAGTATATAGCAATATATTGATCTCGTATTCAATCCTATCACTGAGTCTTAAGCCGGCTGTAAAGATAGCTTTGCTCTTTCATCTAGAGCATGAAAATTTACACACTCGTGTCTCTCAGTGGCTTTTGTGAAAGAGAGATTAACAAACTCGAATTTCAAAGTTGTGTAGTACACCTCTTCCGGAATTTGTATATAATATAATACGGGCGTACCCTATACCTTGATCATTTCAAAGCTGAGTTGTATTTGTGCCTTTGTGAGAGCCGATAGAAGAGCTATCATTATAAGAACAGCTACAGACCGCTGCTCCTTAGTGCTGATTTTATTTAGTGCCGGCCGTAGAGAGGAATGGGTGTGACTACTGCCTGTATATATCCAGTAGATAGTAAACGGCTTTGAGACCCATATTTCTTTATATTGGCTCCATTTTAGTTTTGCTATCTAAGATCTCGATTCACTTAAAACCAGTATAGAGAGAGTGATCTCAGTGCCTTTTATTCGGGCAGGTTTAAACGAAAGTGGTTTGTACTTCTTGTTAACGAGCAGCATTTCGGGTTTAGCTGTTGTGATATCCAATCCGCAATCCTTACACTATTCTCCTACTATGTGTAGTTCATTTTGAAATCAATAACTTAGAATCTCGAGGTATTTCACCGAAGCTCGCGCTACCTTGGCATAACCAGTACTCCTCAGCTTATGGAGCAGAATATTTACAGTGTGGCAATAGTGGATAAAGAACTCTTTGACTGTTGTGGTTTATTGTGTAAAAGACGCTCCACTCAGCTCAGCAACGATTATCGAGATTTGCCGGATGGACTCAACGATCTTCACTATGGGTTGTTCAATGCTCATTTCTTTAAAGGATCTTATTACAACCTCGGGAAGTATGTCGTTAAAAGCTTTTTCTGTATGGAGGAAAATACCGAGTGCGTATTCCTTGAAGGCAAGTCCTTTCTTAATACATCCAACTATCTGATCTAGCGATTTGTCGTCAGATTTCCACTTGGAGTAAGTAATTTTGGTTTCTTGAGCGGCAGTTCGAGGATAATTTTCGTCGCATAAAGTCGCCAAGCAGCCTCTCAATGATTTTTACCAAAGAAACATAGTGAGTACAACAGAGCTGAAGCTTACTTTAGTCTTGGCCCACATACGCACATTTCTTGGCTCATAGGTACGGATACTATTGCAAGTGGGTGATATCGAATGAAATTCATTTCGAAAAAACACAGAAAATTCAAATTTAATAAGGAGTTTTTATTATCATTCGGAAGAACATTCCTTGGTATTTATTTTTTGAAGATTATCTCTTTCAAATGTTGGCCGCGGCTACGTCTCAGGTGGTCCATCCGTTGAATCCAATTTTCGATGACTCGTTCGAGCATTTCGAATGGTAACTGGCGAATGACAAGGGTGATATTTTGCTCCAGGGCCTGAATCGTACGGAATTGTCCGTATAGGCTTTAGACTTTACATATCCCCACAGGAAAAGGTCTAACTGTGTGATAATACACGATCTTGGTGGCTAATCGACTAACCCCAAAAGTGAAATTATCTTCTCACCGAAGTGTTCTCTCAATAAATCCATTGATTGATGCGATTTGTGGGAAGTGGCGCCGTCTTGTTGAAACAAAATGTCGTGAAGATCGCGAGCTTCAATTTCAGGCTTCATATAGTCGGCTATCATGACGCGATAACTTTCGCCCTTGACGGATACGTTCTCACCGGCATAACTTTAATAAACCACACCAAACCGTTAGTTTTTCTGAACGATATGGCAGCTGTTGAATCGCTTCAGGTTGCTCTTCGACCAAACGTGGAAATTTTGCTTGTTTGCGTTCCCATTGAGCCAGAAATGCGCCTCACCGCTGAACAAAATTTGGCTCGAAAACGTCGGATCTTCTGGGAACTTTTAAGGAGCCCATAGAGTGAAGCGATGTCGCTTGGGAAGGTCGAGCGGCTTCAGTTCTTGTACAAGCTGTATTTTGTACGCTTTGAATTTAAGATTTCGAGCTAAAATGAGCCAAGTCGTTCCATACGTCAGTCCTAGTTGCTGCGAACGGCGCCGATTCGACTCTCCACGGTCTTCGTGTACACTCTCAGCTTCGGCCACTATATTTTCTTCACAGCGTGCTGGACGTGGTCTCTTCGGTTGAATATTATCCTATAATAAATGTTGAGTCTCAAGACGGATGGGTGATGGTGTTGCGAATAGTACATTCAGTAGGCCGATTATGTTGACTATAAGTTGAGCGAAGTGCGGGGAAACACATTCTTTACAGAACGTGAATTTTCGTATTAAAGTTGTATGATTTGTAAACGTTGTTCAGACATAAGTGTTTCCATGATGAAATGCCAAACAACGCTGAACAAAATAACATGACAGATTGACACGACTCACTCTTGATCTGTCATAAAAAAGGCTATTGAAAAAAGTACCTATACTTGGACCAGCCTTTATCTTAGACCGATAACGTAGATCGATAAGCCGTTCTGTTCTAACCGATGTTAGTTTTCACTACTTTTTAACTAATCAACATGCTCATACAGATTTCTCTCGACATTTGTCAAAGCTTTACACTTTACGCGGAGTACGAGATCTAGAAGGAAAAAAAATGCTAAATCAGCGCACGAAAATCACCTTGCGCAACAGCTTTTAATGATCGATATCCTCATTTCAAGCAATAATTTGAAAGAACTTCCACTAGTCAATGCTGAAGGTTGGCTAAATGTTCTATATTTAATTGAAAGCTATAAAAAAACCCACACGAACATAAAATAATTGTATTAATAACAAATAGTAATTTCAGTATTTAAAAATTACAGTATATATATATACGAGTATATGCATTCTCAGTGCACACAACGCGATAATTAGTATTAATTTGCAACTTAAAACCAGATCAATCCCAACAATTTAGCACACAAAATAAGCAGAAAATAGAAAAAAAAACGCTGTGGGTGTGAGTTGACTGATTGCGATCGTGTGAAAATTGTTTTCAATGTCCGGCGTTCGCCAAACACGATACACAGATTTTCTCATGCAAGTAAAACTAGAATTTGCACTGGCCGTGTGTGGCCGTGGCCAGTAGTGAGAATAATTAATGAATGAACAAAAGCAAATAAATACTAGAAATAAATAAATAAACTATAAAACCGGTTACTCGCTAGCTGGTAGTTGTGCTGACTGCCAGCGACAAATATTATGCGAGAAAATATAAATATGTAACAGGTCAATTGAAAAGTTCTCTGCCTACGATAGTAAAACACATTTTTTTTTTTGGCAAAATTCATTTTTTTTAATTCAAAATAGTTCCCTTCAAGGGTAATGTGCTGTTTATATAGCGACTCTCCAACTTCTCGATACCATTTTCGTAGCACGATTTGTCCTTTGCTTCAAAACAGGCCTCAGTTTCGGCGATCATCTCTTCCTTCGAGGAAAATTTCTTTCCAGAAAGCATTCTTTTGGGATCTGAGAATAGGAAATAGTCGCTGGGGGCTAGATCTGGAGAATACGGTGGCTGCTGAAACAATTCGAAACCCAATTCATGGTTTTTTGCCATCGATTTCACTCAGTTTTGACACAGTGCAAAGGCTTGGTGAAACAGCACTTTCTTTTTCTCAAAATGCGGCGGTTTATCGGCGATTTCGTCCTTCAAGTGGTACATCAAAGCCATTTAATAGTCACTGTTGATGGTCCTTCATTTTTCAAGGTTTTCAATGAATATAAAGACGCCCTAACCCTGCCAGCCGACTGTTGCGTTGTTCCACGCTTTGGAGCGGGTTTATCGTGTGTAGTCCAATGACTGTCGATTGAACTTCGGATTGAAATGCTGGAGCCATATTTCATCTATTATCACATATCGACGCAAAAACTCGGATTAATTATGTTTGAGCATCTCCAAACACTGCTCGGAATCATAAACTCGTCGTTTTTTTTTTTTGGTCAAAAGTGAGCTCGCGCGGCACCCACTTTGCACGAAGCTTTCGCGTACCCAAATTTTCGTGGTTGATATGATGTACACGTTCAGTTCATGTCTTTAGAGTGTCCGCTATTTCATAAAATTTGAATTTTCGGTCATTCAAAATCGTTTTGTGAATTTTTTTTGGTGTTTTCTTCGGTAACAACTTTCGCTCAGCGGATTCGGTACTCATTTCACCACGTCTAAACTTGGCATACAAATCCTCGATGGTTGATTTGCTTGGGGTAGTGTCCGAGAACTAGTCATCAAGCGAAGTTTTTGCTTCAACTGTATTTTTTCCCTTCAGAAAGCAATATTTTATCAATACGCACAAACTAGTATCTCAGTTTTTGAAATATTTCAAGGAAACTTAGTATGCGAGTGCAATTTCGTAATGTATTGATCATTTGCTGGAACCGAAAAGATCGGTTGACTATATCATATAGCCACCATACAGCCGTTTCGTTCAGATATGCGGTTTTGCGCCCAAATATCCGCGTGAAATTTAGCATCCTACACAAGTAAAATAAAAAAATTATTGATACTGAAAATTATCGAAATCGGAAGACTATATAGCATAGCTCCCATACATCTGATTTGTGCAGATATGAGGTCTTGGGTAAAAAATGAGCCCAAAAAATCATCCAAGAGCGTGAAATCTCGTATGCTGCCCTCGTAAATTCAACTAAAAATTGGCAGAGAAAATCGTCGAAATGGAATTTTGTATTTTGCAGTGAATTTTATAGTTTCATGAAAGGTATTAAGAGTGGTGTGGCCGCAGACATCACTTCTTATAGTTTTTCCTTTCTTCTAATTTTTTTCCCATTTTTTTATACTGTTTTTTTTTTTTTGATAGTTTTTATTGGTTTATTTTTTTCATTAGTTCTTCGTGTCTATTTATAACGGCCCGAAAACCGAAATTACCTGCTCACCGAAGTGTACTCTCAATAAATCCATTGATTGATGCGATGTGTGGGAAGTGGCGCCGTCTTGTTGAAACCAAATGTCGCGGAGATCAAGAGCTTCAATTTCAGGCATCAAATAGTCGGTTATGATGGCGCGATAACACTCACCATTGACGGTTACGTTCTCACCGGCAACATTTTTGAAGAAATATGGACTGCCGATTCCACCGGCCCACAAACCACACCAAACCTTTAATTTTCTGGATGAAATGGCAGCTCATCTCTTCACGTTCCATACGTCAGTACGAGTTGCCGAGAGCGGCGCCGAATCGACTCTCTACGGTCTTCGTGTACACTCTCAGCTACGGCCGTTATATTTTCTTCACTGCGTGCTGGACGTGGTCTATTCGGTCGAATATTATTCAATAATGAATGCTGGGTCTCAAGATGGGTTGCGAATAGTATGCTCAGTAGGCCGATTATATTGACCATAAGTTGAGCGAAGCGCGCGAAACACATTCTTTACATTTCTTTTTCTTCACTGTCACGCGGGATCTGTCAAAAAAAGGCTATTGAAAGAAGTAATTCTGCTTGGGTCACCCTTTATAACGACTCCGGCATGGTCGAAGGCGACGCTTGTTTATTTATACTTTTTTTAACTTTCATAAGTTTTTTTTTTCAATTAATTTTTTTACATTTATGTTTCATTTAAATTTTTAATTTATTTCTTAAATTTGTATTTAATTAAAAAAAAATTTATTAAATATAATTAAAATTTTTAAATTTTGTTTTAAAGTTTTTTTTTAACATTTTTATATTGATATTATTATTTTTTTTTTTTTAATTTTTTTTTTTAATTTTTTTAAATATTTTTTGTTGAAATTTTTTTCTTTAGTTTTTATTTTAATTTTAATTTTTTTCTTTATATTATTTGTTTTTAACACAAGAGCGTGTACATATTTCACATAGCAAATGTGCTCAAAATAATCCGATAACCGTTTACATTAGCGAATATTTACATAAATAGCTACACATGTATGCATGCACATATTTAGATAAAAAAGAAACAAAAACAAATAGCTCTGGCACAGGTAAATCACAAGCTTTTGCGAATACTGAACACAAAACGTGTTTACACCAAGGCAAAAGCAGAGAGAGAGAGTAAATAAAAGCAATAACAAAGCGAACATAAACAAATTGTTGTAGTGAGAAAAAATCAGCTAAATAGTTAATTTACTCATATGAAGAAGTGGGGTAGGGAGGGGTTGGTCAGCTATGAAATTCTTTTTGGTTGCATTGTTGCACTATACAAATATGTATGTACATATATCATCAGCCAGACAGGTGTGCGAGACAATGGAGATTACGAAATTGTAACAAACGAGTTTTGTGTGCAGATAGCAAAGCAGCTGGCTGGCTGGCTACAACGGCAGAAACCTGAATCGAGAACTATATATACATACATACTATGTGTGTACGTACATGACATATGCGCACACCATACATGACATATGCGCACACCACTATCGGCTGCAACATTCCAGAATTTGTAGTCAGCATTTAATTGTTTTTATTTATTTTTTATTATACTCGTATTTCCAACGATTGTTTTTGGTTATATAAGAAGGAATGGGAAGAGAATGAGTTATTTCTACTACATATGTATGATATGACTCCGCCGAAAGATAAGCAAGAAAATCTTACTTTTTTACTTAAAAAAAAAAAAAATAAATAAAAAATAAAAAAATTAAAAATTAAAAGTTAAAAAAATTATGTTTTATTTGAAACAAATTCGATTTTTCCTTAAAAACTTATTGAAAGTTTATTTTAAATCCTAAAGCCGTTATATTTAAAATCCGGTTACAGTTCTGTCAACAGCAATCAATTTGCTATTTATGCTTCTATTTTCGTTTTCTATGCCAATTCATTTTTTTTATTTTTATTTTCGGCTTCAATTTCGCATGCCACACAAAGCATATTTCCTTGGCCGCTTTAGCATGCTTTGTTGTTGTTGTTGTTGTTATCGTTGTGTTATTATTGTTATTATTATTATTATTATTATTATTGTTGTTGTTGTTCTTGTTGTTGTTGTTGTTGTTCTTGTTGTTGTTCTTCTTCTTCTTCTTCTTCTTCTTCTTCTTCTTTTTCTTCTTGTTGTAGTTGTTGTAGTAGTAGTTGTTGTTGTTGTTGTTGTTGTTGTTGTTGTTGTTGTTATCGTTGTGTTATTATTATTATTATTATTGTTGTTGTTGTTCTTGTTGTTGTTGTTGTTGTTGTTCTTGTTGTTGTTCTTCTTCTTCTTCTTCTTCTTCTTCTTCTTCTTCTTCTTCTTCTTCTTCTTCTTGTTGTAGTTGTTGTAGTTGTTGTTGTTGTTGTTGTTGTTGTTGTTGTTGTTGTTGTTGTTGTTGTTGTTGTACGGGTGTACGTCTTTGTGGCACACTCGTCTAATTTAGAGTTTGCTTCTGCTCAAAGTCTTACCAAAGTATTACATATAAAATGCGCTCAACTTATATGTGGCATTGAAAAGCGTGTGCTATTGTACTAGCAAAAATATTTTTAAAAAAATTTTACGTAAAAATGTTACACGAAAATCACACTTAATGGCTTGCATTATCTACTTATTATTATTATTTTTTTTCACACGAAAATATTGAATTAATTTACGTTTGTTTAATTTTGTATTTGGACATTTTTTCCTCTATTTTGCAGCTTTTTTTGTTTTAAATTTGTCCATTTTAATTTATTTAATTGTGTTTTATATTATATTATTATAATACTGTTTAGTTTTATTTTGTTCTACTTTCCTTATTTTCCTTATTAGGATTTAATTTTTTTAATGTTTTTTTAATTTCGTTTATTTACCTTTTTTATTTTTATTTTTATTTTTTATATTATTATTTGCTTTCATTTATTTAATTTAATTTAATTTATTTTATTTTAAATTATTTTATTTTATTTTATTTTATTTTATTTTATTTTATTTTATTTTATTTTATTTTATTTTATTTTATTTTATTTTATTTTATTTTATTTCACTTTTTATTGCATCCCGTTAGGGAGTAAATTTCATTTGTTGGCGACGGCTTAGCTGCAGGCTAATACTGTACATTTCATTAAATATAAATATGCTTAAAAATATATAATAACTAACATTAAATTTGATATTATAAACAGTTACTGCAAAAAATTTCGAGTAATATGGCACGAATTCAATAAGGATGATTTCTGCATGTCGAAGATGATGTGATCTGACAGCTGGAGCCTGCTTATGTTTTCTCTAAGATTAAAATGCACCAGGCCGTGCGCAGATATAATTATGGGCAGTAGATACACTTTTCTTAAATCAGAAGTAATTAGCGCTGTTTTCCGAATATTTTTTTTTTTTTTTTTTTTTTTTTTTTTTTTTTTTTTGTGTTGAGAGGAACCGCAATATCAATTATAAATGCTATCTTACTAGCCTTGTAAACTACAAATATATCTGGCCTAATGTGATCTCTCGTGGCACTTGTTCGAAAGTGGTTCGATCGTAATATATAAGCATACTGACATCTTCGTGCACTGGTACCGGAATATATCTGTAGTACGGTGTCTTATTTTGGTAAAAGTTGTACTTCTGGGCAAGTTGCAAAAAAAAAAAAAAAATTTTCGCGATGTCATTATGTCGCTTAAGATACATCGAATTAGCGAGCGTAACACATCCCGCAAGCGCATCGTTTAACGCTTCGCTTGTGATATTACAACTACGCCATCTGTCTGTAGGAGTATTTACGTCATGAATTACAAACTTGACATAATTTCTGGTGAGAACGACTTCATCTTGTATTACAAAAATTGTTTTTGAGCCATAAATGCAACAATTTTTGGTCGACATCCAGACTTTCCGATATATGCCGAGGACTACCATTTCAGACCATTTCTGCAGTTTTTCATCCATTAATATCGAATTTCTGCTTTCATAAGGTTAGTTCATTCGCAGTGGAGTATAGTTATCGTCAGCGAATTCTAAAGCCTGACGAATTTCAGACTGTGGTGACTTTTGACGGAAATACGCTCTGAGATTTAAAATTATTTTGTCATGTAACGCTCCAATGTCAATCTGGCCCTTTCCATCTCCCTCCTGATCAACGTCGTTCGAAATACGGATGCTTTGGGATGATGAGCTTTATGCTTGGACATTACTATACGTATTATCCGCTGCATATTTTTCAGCTCAGTTTCTTGACCTTTTTATAACTGCACGATATCACGGGTATAGCAAACGAGTTTATGGCAAGTGTCTGGTTTCTTCCACTTAATTGAGTTTTGCATATAGCATGAAGTCCTCTCCTAAACTCCACCACTAGTTTTTTCCGCATATGCATGGATGCTTTCTACACAATTGCTCTGCATAACTCCAACATACTTATATGTCTCAACTGGTTCCATTTCTTTCCATTTCGATGCCTACAAGTTCAATGGGAGTGTTCCTGGGAATCACCTTTCCTTTTGCGATAGTTATTTTGCGGCATTTCTCAAGACCAACAGCCATTTTAATATCATTGGAAAAAGTTGCGACACATTTCTTGGTTTGCTGGTATAAATCTTCAGATCATCTACGTAGGAGAGATGACTCGATCGGTATCTTCTAGTCTGCCATGTTTCACCACCTAACCATAGCCTGAGAGGGTTCATGCTGATGATGAACCAGAGTGAACTCAGTGAAACGCCTTGAAAGATTCCGTTGCTGATTTTTATGTCCCTCGTGTACTGCACAGCTCTTGATATTGGTAATTTTATGCGAGTTCTTCAATATTGCATAATTTTCTCTAGGCAGAGTAGAGTATATATTGGCATTGAATTTATACAAATGCAGCACCTCGATAAGCCATGAGTAGGACACTGAATCGAAAGCTTTCAACCAATCGATGTACGCTGCATAGAGGTTTCTGCTTTGCTTTTTTGATTGAGCAGGTAGTACGGTCTGTAATTAGCTGCTCTTTATTTTATTTCATTTTTATTAAGTTTTTAAGTTTTTAATTTTTTTAATTTTATTTTAATTTATTTTATTTTAATTATTTTTTATTTTATTGTATTTTCTTTAATTTTTTTTTATATTTTTTTTAATTTTATTTTTTTAAATTTTATTTTATTTTATTTTATTTTATTTTATTTTAATTTATTTTGATTGTATATAAATATATATTGTTTTACATTTTTTTTTGCATCATTTATTTGCTTGTTTTAGTTTTTGTATATTTACTTTAATTCACTTTTACTTATCTGCCGACCGATTTTAATCGACACAGTTTCTTAATTGACGTTGATTACTCATCGTGTAGCTGTGTTTGCTTGTGTGTCTTGTCTGCCTACTTACACTCACTTTACTACTGTGCAAATTCATTATTATTGTTGTTGTTGCAAATTTTCTATATCATATTATGAAAATATTGTTTGGTGCGATAATTAACTAACAAGCTACTTGTTATTGCAACATCAAGTTAAGTAATAAAGATAAATGTACTTTTGTTGCGGGTTGTAATCTGTAATTAGTTTTCCAGTGTGCTTAATACTCTGGCATACAAATATATGTATTTACATTCAGTGCTTAAGCGCTTAAATTGCAACTTAAGGTTTTTGAATATACATATTTGAAGAGCAATGAGAGATAGGTGTAAATATTAACTATTAGAAAAAATTGAATGTATGTTTTTCAAAATTAAAAAATAAAATAAATAAAAAAATATTTTTTGGTACAATACTGATGGAATACAATACAATAAAGATGGCTCAAGAAATGCTCTCTGAAAGTAGGCATAAATGGTAATGAAATCCCAAATTAGATTTTGGGGTTCCCTTCTGTTTTCGAAAAAAAAAAATTAATTAAAATGTTTAAGAGACCATATATATCTGAATGAAATAAAAAGTTAAGAGCTCTAAACTGTAATTTCACTAGAAACGAATTCGTTGAACATTTTAATCCGTGAGCTCTAAACTGAAAGCATCATTTTGATTCTTTATTCAAGATTTAACTCAAAAAACAACTTCCCCAAGCCGTGTTAAAATGTTCCCGAAAATTATTCTACGAAAACATTTACTAAAAACTTCTTTGAAACAACCTTTAACTTTTAAAGTCCTACGAAAATAAAAACAAAATATTCATGAACTATCTTAAAGTCTTTGATGCATCCGCGATGCATGCTGCCCTACAGTAGCCTGGTGGTACAACTTAGGTTGGAATTGTTCCAGGATCTTAAGTGTTATGATAGGCTCCACTGCTTTAAACATCATTTTCAAAGGTCAGAGCCAGCACAAGCCAGATCAACCGCCTTATTATACCACCTACATTCTACATTTGTGTGTTATTCAAGATTTTTCTATTGTCCCGACTACCTCATGTAGAGCTGTATCGACAGCTTTACCCTTGATGTACGCATGCTGTAGGAATGACAGCCATTCAGGGTGTTTTAGTTGTTCAATTCAATCGTCGCAGATCCTTTCCATGCTTTTTAATAGAAAAACTGTTAGACTAAACGGTCTACATGACTTCGGTACGGCGTAAACCTTCTTACAATGCTTCTGGATCTAAAATTACTTTAGCGTCTGGGATCTGATTAGTGTATATATCGAAACAAATGGCGGCCGCCACAGCCGACTGGTTAGCATTGCGTACTGCCATTCGGAAGGCCTGGGCTCGAGCCCATATTCGAGCAACATCCAAAATTATTGAAAATAAATTTTTCTTAATTGCGGGGCGACCGAGAAATAAAATCTCCTCATAAAAATCCATCAGCCGTTCGGAGGCGGCTTATAACAAACTGTAGGTCCCGAAAATCGCTACAGCGGTTACAAAGCACCAAATATAAAAAATATCGAAACAAATCTCTTTGCCAATAGATGCGACCCATTTTGCCACAAGGCGTAAAAGCTTTTAAAAGCTCATGCCATTATTTCATCACTGCAATAGAGATCCCCGACTTGCCTAGTCAACTGGTGAGATTGAGAGTTAAATGTGGTGTGTTGTAGAGAAAGTGTGTATTCAATAAAATATTTATTAAGTCTTCTAAATTTGAGGGCTTGCGTCTATGGCTATAATAAATTAAATTAATAAATAAAAAATTAATTTAAAAAAATGTATTTCTATTATAAAGGGTTAACCATTTAGTAGTTTCAAAAGTGCAGGGCTGTATTTTGACAAATTTCAAACTTAACTGTCAAACCAAACATTTTTGTTTCAGTTAAAAGTCAGGCCTTTATGAAAATGGACCGTTTAACAGCCGCGCAAGGCCTTAAAATTGTTGAAATCTACCACAAAAATGGTGATTCAACCGTAGCCACATTTCGTGCTTTGAGAGAAGGTCATGGTGCACATAATCATCCAACTACTCAAGCAATTGCCAAAATTTTAATGAAATTTGAACAGACTGAATCGGCTACAGATATTGTAAGACCTGTACAACTTCGTTTTGCTCGTTCCACCTCAAATATCGCTGCTGTAAGTGAAAGTGTAGCCGAAGGCCCGAATCTGTCTATTTCACGACGTTCTCAAGAACTGGGACTTTCTTACGGGACATTATGTCATGTATTTTGCACCTACATCCACACAAAGACCAGCTCACGCAACAACTAAACTCAGCTGAGCGTTCGCAGTGCCGTAGTTACGTCGATTGGGTGCCTGAATAACGAGCAGTGGACCGCAATTTTCAAAAAAAAAAAAAAAAAAAAAAAACTTAACAGCGACCTGGCACATTCTCACTCAGTGGACTCGCAAATAATCAAAATTCTAGCATTTAGGGCTCTAAAAATCCTATATAATTGAAAAGAGGCATTACACCCAGAAAAACTTACTGGTGAGCTCTTTGGTCCGGAGGTGTGACTATACCTTATTTCCTTAAGAACAGTAACGGCGAGACTATCACTGCCCATTCGGAGCGTTATGGTCGTATGATAACCGCCATTTTTTTTGGCCTGCAATTGAACAACACAACTTGGACAAAATGTGGTTCCAACAAAATGGTGCAACGTGCCACACAACACATACGACTTTAAGGCTTTATTGCGAGAAATAATCCCGGCCGCGTAATCTCTCGTCTTCGTGATGTCAATTGACCACCGAGATCGTGCGATTTGACCATGTTGGATTTTTTTTTTGTGGAGGACCTTGTTTATGCGGATAAACCTTTAACATTTGAGCACTTGAAAGCCAACATTCGTCAAATTGTGGCTGAAATGCCGTCCAATATGTGCCAGAACTTGGTCGAAAGTAACCTCAAATGGATCGAAGCTTTCAATTTTTTTTTGTGTGGAGGACCTTTAACATTTGAGCACTTGAAAACCAACATTTGTCAAGTTACGGTTGCACCACCGCCCGATATATGCCAAAAAGAGTAGAAAATTATCTCAAACGAATCGAAGTTGCAAAAATTCACGAGGCGGTCATTTGGGTGATTTAGTGTTTCGCATTTGATACTAAGGTTCAAACTTTATAATAAAAAAGGATTTCCGTGAAAAAAATTATTTCAATACATTTTATTTGCGTTTGTTTTGGTAACCGCAAAATGGAGAACTCTTTTTTAATAGATAAAAAATTATGATTTATGATTGCATCACAAACTCAAAAAAAGTATAAAAAAGTGTAAAAATTAATTTAATTTTTTTTTAATTTCTGTTATGGTATTTATTTATATAATTTTAAGTGTAATTATGCCATGATGAAATACGAAAACAAAAAAAATCAAAAAATTTCTAAAACAACTGCAATCTCACGTCATTTTTTTTCTCACTAAAATTTCGCAATTGAAAACGTGTTGTGTCGGTCGTCGCCTGGCTTATCTAATTTCCTCGCAACAGACACTTTCATACAAATTTACACACTTAATGAGCACAAATTTCATTGAGTCCACCCAACGTCTGGAGACATTTAGCGCAACGAACCATAGCGAGAATGTACAAAAGGCGCACACAAAAAAAAAATATCTATAAAAAACCTAATGCGATATGGGAAAATCACTTTAAAGTCATTTGAATAGTAATTTGTACGTTTGGCAGATCATTTGATGTTCAAGTTGTATGTACTTATGCATGCAAATGTGTTTGGAAAAATAAAATGACAGATAAATGAATATTACTATATATGCATATGATATGATTGATAATGCGAGAGTTTTTTGCATGCATTTTTTTTTTTTGTTAACTCGCTGAAAATAAACGATTTTCCCTACTTATTCATATACACATTTTCTTGTATGTATGAGATTGCATAGAGTTTTTGCTCGTTACAGTTAAAGTACATATGTATATACAAGTAGTTAATGCTAGCTAAGCGCCCGAGCGCAACAACCATGTAGTCAAGCAACTTATGCATATGCAAATTCATCTACATACATACATATATGCTGCTCATGCATACAGATATATATTTACATAAAATCAGCTAAATGTTTATTGCCTCAACCCCACCAACATCTACACGCCTGCCATAGCGTAACATATGTAAATGGAAAACATATCACCACCGTTAAACGAGTATGTATACAAGTATGTAGTACGAGTATATGCCAAACGGAAGTGGAAAAATTAATTTAGCAACTGCTTATATTGTTTATTACAAACACAGAACTCATGTATGCTAGGGGAAAACAAATCAGGTGAATTAAAAAAAAAAAAAAAAAATAACAGAAACACTCAAAACGTGGAGTGGCGGCGAGGTGGTAAGCAGGCGAAGGGTAAGCTTGAAAAGCAAACGAATTGAAAACGTCAGTTTATGCATAAATGCGCAGCGGAATACAAAACGGTGATAGCCAAAACGTTATGAGCATGTACCCAATAAACCGTTTGGTTTAGTTGAATTTTGAGGTTATTTGCTCTCAGGAGTAAAAATACATGGAGTTTTTGACAGTGGAAATTTTCTAATATTTTTTAGAAAAACTGGAGTAAGAAAACCGATATCAATTTATGAAGAACTTATTTAATAAACGTTTGGGAACGATTGCTATGTACCCAAAAACTTCTTAAAACTGGTCGAGGAGACCACTTTTAACATGTTAACCAAAACTTTGTGAATGACTGCATAGCAAAATTTATAAAAAACGTTTCAAAATGGTTGTTAGTGACTTCAAATATTTACGAAACGTTTGAGAACGATTGAAGGCAACTTATAACTTTACCCAATTTTTGACAAAAATCAAAGTAAAATAAAACGATATATAATAGATCTATATATGCAATTTAATTGCTCTCAAAAGTTTCAAAAGTTTGTAGATATATATAGATCTATATAAATTTAAATTTTTGAGAACAATTTAATTGCAGTATACTTGTATTTAGTAAATTGAATAAAACTATATTAATTAACGGTTGGTAGTTGGTAAATGAAAATGTCGAAAGATTCCATCTTGGCCAAACGTTCGAGAACAACTAACAAGGATTTCATATTTTCAAACATTTTGTCGGCAATTAATTTGAACTATATTTAGAAATGTCTAAAGAAATTTAATACATAAATATCTAGTAATCGTTTGAAAAAGTTAACGAAAACTGTATATTTTCAAACGTTCCAGATAGTTTTAATCAAACTAAGTTTAAAAAATTTTAAAAAATTGGTTTCGTTAGCTACGTTACAAAAACGTTTGAAAATTTACAATTAATAAACGTTTGAAAATTTTTGTCGCTAGTTGCACTTTTACCAAAAGTTTGCAAAAAGAACAAAAGAACTAAATATTTGAACGAAATAATTATACTTTTCAAACGCTTGAAAACAGCTATATATGTCTTTAAGAACCTGTGAGAAAGATTTGAAAGAAGTGCCTATTTTTCAACATTTCTGAACGATTGAAATGAACTATATACTTCCCGGAGCAAGAAGGAACAAGAGATATGTAACAGGTGATCCATTTCGAAGTTCCCTATTTTTCAAAGAAAAAAGCACATGGAGAATGTTTATTATCATTCGAAAGAACATTCTTTGGCATTTATTTTTTGAAGATTATCTCTTTCAAATGTTAGCCGCGGCTACGCCTCAGGTGGTCCATCCGTTGAGTCCAATTTCGATGACCCGTTCGAGCCTTTCGACTGGTAACTGGCGAATTACACACGTGATGTTATGCTCCAAGACCTGAATCGAAGCAGGATTGTCCGCATAGACTTTAGACTTTACATATCCCCACAGGAAAAAGTCTAACGGTGTGATATCACACGATCTTGGTGGCCAATCGACCGGCCCAAAACGTGAAATTATCTGCTTACCGAAGTGTTCTCTCAATAAATCCATTGATTGATGCGATGTGTGGAAAGTGGTGCTGTGGTCTTGTTGAAACCAAATGTCGCGGAGATCACGAGCTTCAATTTCAGACATCAAATAGTCGGTTATCATGGCGCGATAATGGCCGCCATTGACGGTTACGTTCTCACCGGCATCATTTTTGAAGAAATATGGACCGATGATTCCACCGGCCAAACCACACCAAACAGTTCGTTTTTTCTGGATGAAATGGCAACTCTTGAATCTCCTCAGGTTGTTTTTCGTCCCAAATGCGTCAATTTTGCTTTTTTACATACCCATTGACCAGAAACTTACCTCATCGCTGAACAAAATTTGGCTTGAATACATCGGATCTTCTTGGAACTTTTCAAAAGCCCATAGAGCGAAACAATGCCGTTTGGGAAGGTCGAGCGGCCTTAGTTCTTGCACAAGCTGTATTTTGTACGCTTTCAATTTAAGATCTCGACGTAACATACGCCCACTCGTTCTATATGTCAGTCCGAGTTGCTACGAACGGCGTCGAATCAACCCTCGACGGTCTTCATGTACACTCTCAGCTACTGCCGCTATATTTTCTTCAAAGCGTGCTGAACGTGGTCTATTCGGTCGAATATTATCCAATAATGAATGCTGGGTCTCAAGATAGGTGATGGTGTTGCGAATAGTACGCTCAGTAGGCCGATTATGTTGACCATAAGTTGAGCGAAGCGCGCGAAACACATTCTTTACACAACGTGAATTTTTGTAATAAAGTTGAATGATTCGTAAACGTTGAAATACCAAACAATGCTGAACAAAAATAACATGACAGCTTGACACGACTCTCGTGTGATCTGTATAAAACGGGCTGTTGAGAAAAGCACCTCTACTGGAGCCGCCCTCTAGTTGGTGAGAACTATTTCCAAACGTTTGCAAATAATTTAATATGACTATTTTTATTAATTATTTATGAAAAATTTACTACAGATTTCTCGAAATTTATAGAATAATTTAACTATATTTTTTCAGAAATTTGAGTGTAATTAAATGTGATTATACAATAAATTTGGTGAAAACTATTTTCAGCAGTTTCAGATCAATTAAATAGAAAAATATTTTTATATATATTCCTGAGAAAATTTGAGAAGAGCTGTTTATATACTAAACTTTTTGCGTAACATTAAATGGGATGAAATCAAATTAGTTAACGAAAACTGCTTATATATAAGTATATACGGAAATATTAAGGAAAGCGTGGTAGAACAATAAAAAGCAAACGTTTGAAAAAAGTTCGTGAAACATTCGGGATCAATTATATTGAACTATAGTTATAGTTTTTTTTGGAACAGTTGAGACGACCCACAGACTCATTTAATCTAAGCGAAAAATTAATTAGAACGATATGTAGCGCATTTGAAACAATTCGAAACAATTAAAAAAATATTGTATGTACGCAAACGTTTGAGAACAATTCTATTGAACAACATTTTTTTGAACATGTGTATAGAAAAGGGAATATATATTATGAAGGGTTAAGACAGGAATACTTTGGGGGAATTTAACACTCATCGAACTTATTAGACTTAGAACTATAAAGTTCGAAAATGTTTGAGAACAATTGAATAGTTATCAAGTGGAAAGTTCACCCATTTATCAAATATATTAGTTTTTCTACCTGCTTGTTGGGTAGCATGAGTCAGTAATGATGAAAGGCAATGTTTACGCTGGCAATAGGCAAATGGCAGGTGGACAACATGAAAGGAAAAACTGTAATAAATATATAGATAGTAAGTTGCACAGTAACTACAGTCAGCGGCTGGTAAAGCAATGAAAAAAAAGAGTATCTTGTTAAAGCAAGTCACTCAGGGAGTAAGCTAAGCGCATAATTTGCAAACTTCGCGAACCGGTTATTGTGTTTTTTGTTTGTTTCTCGTTACCTTTATTTCTACACTACACTGCACTGCACATCGTTTGCCATATTTATGTTCACTCTAACAGCTGTTACGCCTGATTGGTTTCCTTCTTTGTATTTGGAGACTAGAAATCGTAATGACTTAAAGCAATGGATATGCTTTATTCGAAAGTATCAAGCTCTATTATTTTAACTATTACTTGATGCTGGGCCTGACGTATGGACTGAGCTCAATACTACACAACATTTTCCGCTTGGAATGGAACGAAGAACAGAGTTGGGCTGTTAAAACCAAAATCGTTACGCCCATAGTAATATTCCAGCTCATAAAATTGAACCAGCCCAAAAAATCTTTGAATAAATAAAGCTATGTCCTCCCAAGACTCAGACACCCAGACCCCATTGCTGATCTCATCATCTCTCAAAAGTAAATTCCAGCTTCGCAAACGACAGTATCTGGGTTCCCGGCCGTAGAAATATCTTAAGAAACGAAAAAACTGACGAGTTGGTCAACCAGGGAACAACTCTTGACTTAGCGGAGTATCACGTCCGCTAGGTAAGACCATAAAACCAATTTGAATACATAGCTAAGAATACAAGGAAATTCTGGTCCACCTGTCAGATAGCGAAGCAATTTTGATCCTAGCATGTCACGATTACTACTAAGGTCGTGTTAAATAGGCCTAGAATAAAGTAAGCATGGTGATCCCAAAGCCAAGCATGGATCAGGTCAGAGGATCGACTTACTACCCCGCTTCACGCACGGCTTCCAGCTTTCCTACGTTGAAGTATGCAATGCATACCAGCGGATCGATTGCGAGATATTCACACTTTACCGTAATATCATTGCCACAGTTCCACGCTTCTGTTGAATTATCTTTCAGGCATCAAATAGTCTGTTATCATGGCGCGATAACGGCCGCCATTGACGATTACGTTCTCACCTGCATCAGATGCGAGATATTCACACTTTACCGTAATATCATTGCCACAGTTCCACGCTTCTGTTGAATTGTCTTTGTTCGGCTCAGCTTTCCGCACTGCACCCTCGAAGGGGGTACTAGGCGGCGTTCTGTCTCTTGCCGACGACTGTGTGAGGACACCTGACGCTTGTGTGTTGTGGCGGTTATGTTCAACTGGGTATGTCGGCGTTCGGGTTCGGCGTGCAGCGGCTGCGATTGCGACGACGATGTCAAGTGTTGAGTAGATCAAAGGATGGACTCACTACCTATCTCACACTTAGCATGCGCTTTTTACACAATAAGATATCTAGACTTGCCACGTGATGAACTGAGATCAAGAAGACCATTTAATTAGGTATAAGATTGAACTGTGCTCAAATTCAGCACGAAAAAAGAAAGTTTTAATGGCGACAACTCTGAGTATCTTACAATACGAAGCCAAGTAATGGGGGATTTACTCAAGCGGAATAACAAATGAAAGGTACTAGCCAAAGTGTATCACATAGCAGCTATGAGCATAGCGTTGGTATTGTGCACAGTATCGAGTAAGGCTATAAAGGGCGAACCAAGTAGAGGTACTTTTTTTAATAGCCTTTTTTTGACAGATCACGTGTGAGTCGTCTCAAGCTGTATGTTATTTTTGTTCAGTATTGCTTGGCATTGCATCATGGAAAGACTTACGCCTGAACAACGTTTACAATCATTCAACTTTATTGCGAAAATTCACGTTCTGTAAAGAATGTGTTTCGTGCGCTTCTCTCAACTTATGGTCAACATAATCGACCTACTCAGCGTACTATGCGCAACACCATCACCTATCTTGAGACCCGCATTTATTACTGGATAATATTCGACCAAATACACCACGTCCAGTATGCAGTGAGGAAAATATAGTAGCCGTAGTTGAGAGTGTACACGAAGACCGTGGAGGGTCGATTCTGCGCCGTTCGTAGCAACTCGGACTGACATATAGAACGACTTGGCGCATTTTACGACGAGATATCAAATTGAAAGCGAACAAAACAGAGCTTGTGCAAGAACTGATACCGCTCGACCTTCCTAAACGACATCGCTTCGCTCTATTGGCTCTTGAAAAGTTCCAGGAAGATCCGACTTTTTCAAGCCAAATTCTTTTCACCGATTAGGCTTACTTCAGGATCAATGGGTATGTAGACAAGTTCACGCCGTTGAACTTTTTTTGTGGGTATATGTAAAGTCTAAAGTGTATGCAGACAATCCCGCTTCGATTCAGGCCTTAGAGCAAAACATCACGCGTGCCATTCGCCAGTTACCAGTCGAAATGCTCGAACCAGTCAACGAAAATTGGACTCAACGAATGAACCATCTGAGACGTAGCCGCGGCCACATTTAAAAGAGATAATCTTGAAAAAATAAATGCCAAAGAATATTATTTTGAAAGATAATTCGAATATTCCCCATTAAATTTGAATTTCCCGTGTTTTTTCTTTCTTTAAAAAAGTAGGATACCTATAAATGGATCACATGTTATGTTATTTTATTTTATATTATTTAATCTAATTTAATTTTATTTTAATTTAAATTATTTATTTTTTAATTTAATTTAATTTAATTTATTTTATTTTATTTTATTTTATTTTATTTTGTTTTGTTTTATTTAATTTTTTTATATTTTTTTAAATTTCATTTATTTTATTTTATTCTTTTAATTTTTTTTCCTTATTTTGTTTTTTATTTTATTATTTTTATTTTTTTCATTTTATTATAAGTTTTTTAATTTTTTATTGAATTTAATTTCATTTAATTCATTATATTTTATTTTATATTATTTTGATTTATTTAGTTTTATTTAATTTAATATTATTTTATTTTATTTATTTATTTTTCCTTATTTTTAATTTGTTTGATTTTATTTTAAATCATTAATTTTTTATTTTATTTTTTTTTATTTTGTTTTGTTTTATTTTATTTTATTTTATTTTATTTTATTTTTTATATTTTTTTTGTTTTGTTTTATTTAATTTAATTTAATTTTTTATTTTAGTTTTTATTTTATTTTACTTTATTTTATATTTTGTATATTACTTTACTATTTATTTTTTTTATTTTATTTTATTTTATTTTGCTTTATTTTATTTTAATTTATTTTTATTTTAATTTTTATTTTTTATTTTCATTATTTTGTTTCATTTTTTATTTAGTTTTTATTTTATTTTACTTTATTTTATATTTTGTATATTACTTTACTATTTATTTAATTTTTTTATTTTATTTTATTTTATTTCATTTTGCTTTATTTTATTTTAATTTATTTTTATTTTTAATTTAATTTTTTTTTTCATTATTTAATTTTTTATTTTTATATTTTTATTTTATATCGTTTTATTTTAAATTATGCATTTTTTTAATTTTATTTTATTTAATTTTGTTTTATTTTTTTATTTATATTTATTTTTATTTAAATTTATTTTATTTTATTTTATCATTTTATTTTGATTATTTAATTTAATATCAATTTAGTTTCTTTATTTATTTTTTCCTTATTTATAATTTGTTTGATTTTATTTTAAATCATTAATTTTTTATTTTGTTTTGTTTTGTTTTATTTAATTTTATTTTAATTTATTTTTTATATTTTTTTTGTTTTGTTTTATTTAATTTAATGTAATTTTTTATTTTAGTTTATATTTAATTTTATTTTATTTTACATTTTATATATTACCTTACTATTTATTTTATTTTTTAATTTATTTTATTTTATTTTAATTTAAATTATTTTATTTTATATTATTTCATTTTATTTATTTTTTTCATTATTTTGTTTTTTATTTTATAATTTTTTTATATCGTTTTATTTTAAATTAAAAATTTTTTATTTTAATTTATTTTCTTTATTTTATTTTATTTTATTTTGTTTTATTTTTTATTTTTTAATTTTTATTTTTTAATTTTAATTTAATTTAATTTTATTTAAATTAATTTTTAAATAGTTTATTTCCGTCCTTAAAAATTTATTAATTTAAAGAATTCTGCAGTGAAATGAACTATCACTAAAGTTCGCTTAAGTTCATAGTTGTAAAGTTAAATCAACTTTACTCGAGTGTATTATTATAGCCTTCCCACAGCCCCGGCACCACCTCGCGAACCGTATAATTTATCTCGAGTGTATGGCAAACTTTACGAGCACAGATTTAATTAATCTAAAAGTCCATTTCCACGCCAACCCTCGCGCACAATAATTTGTATTTCTCTATTAGATAATATTACATATATAATGATAATTTTTTTATAATTAATGATTGCGGGAGGTGTTGCTGGAAATGGCGTAGTCGACGTATTTGATGTACTTTGTGCACAACTACTTCAAATGTCCAACTCAAACCAAAAAAAAAAAAAAAGTAGAAAATAATTAAAAAAGTAGAACTAAAAAAACGCAATTTAAACATTAATTTAACTAATTCTCTTTTTTCTTTCTCTCTCTCCCATTTTAATTTCAGGCTACGCAAAAGACATTTCCGGAATTGAAAGAGGTAAGTTTTCGTCGAATGCTGTATTAATGAATGAATGAATGAATGAACGAATGGTGGAGTGAATGAATGAACTGCGCTCGAAGCGTTTTAGTGCAATGAAAGTAACAAAGAAAAAAAATAAAGACAAAAAATCATCTAAAAAACGCAAGAAAAAAAAACAGCACAAATACAACGAAATGTGTTCTATATGTATGAACACATAGAAATTCTACTCAACAAATACTAAAACAGACTTACTTGCAGCAATCCCACCGCAAACACAACTCATTCAAAGAAAATAAATAAAATAAATTTAGAAGAAATTTTTCGTGGGATGGAAAATAGTTTGTTAGATATATACATATGTATGCACAACATAGAGCTCACCCGAGAAATGTGCAATGTGAAAAGCAAAAGTAAATGAGAAAATATGAAAAAAAAAATTTTTTTTTATGGTGTTGGTGAGCAGCAAAAGAAATAATACTAAATAAATGAAAAAATAATATTAAAAGTCTACTAAATGCAGGCACTCAGACAGACTTAGCCATTGCAATTTGAGGTTATGCAGCGGTATATATATGTGCACAACGTCGCATACAAACACACACTGGACAAAAGGATAAGGACCTTTTCAAGCAGCAGCAGCAGCAGCAGCAGCACTTGCAGTAGTAACAACAACACCAATATTGGGCTCATAACCACTTCAGTTGCTTAAATAGTTTTTTTCTTTGGTGCTTCGTCCGAGTCGGGGGAGCTTTTTTTGTTCTTTTCAGAAATATGAAATAATATTATGCAAAGCGTAGTGATAAATCCTTCGAAATATTTAACTTTAGTATCGAAAGTATCATCAGTTGAGTATATCTTCTGTTGTTGTTGTTGTAGCGCCTTTGCCAACCGCTTCTAGGGCAGGCAGGTCTAGTCTTAGTCATCTAGGTCATCTAACGGGAGGCCCAGGAAACGTGCTGTTTCGACGGGTTCGGACCAGAGGGAGGGATGTGTTAAAGGAGTCGGTTTAATTTTCCGTAGCTTTGGCGTTTGACCTCGAAAGTCAACCGATGATTGTCGACCACTCAGGTAATTCAGAGTCCACCTCTTCAACCTAGGCGGTAATGGGGAATCCTCAATGTCCGATAGTAGCACTGCGTGATTAAACGTCTTAAAAGCATTCGACAGGTTCGCGCACAGGGTCGATTTTGGTTAAGGCCATGAATTATCTGAGTATTTATGGAGTTAAGTGCTGTTGTGGTGCGACTCTCACGACAGCCGGTTCTGAGTACCGGAGTTGATCCAAGGGCTGTCACCCTTCCGGCGACCTAACCCCGTTTAGGTCATCAGGTAACCTTAAAAGCTCTTCTCGTCTCGTTTGGTTTGTCTCTCGGTTCGCGAGGTAAACCGCTCCATTATGCCGACAAACCAGCGGTATATCTCAATTCTTTCAAAGATATTTGAGCTCTGAGACAAAAGAAAAAAAAAATAATTCCAAATCATCTCAGCTATTTTCTTCCTCCTTATCTTTATTAATTTATTACCAGCTAAGTTCCGGTGGGCATAGCAAGTCCAAGTAGATTTGCGTTGCCTTCACACCAAAAATTTATGCTAATCATATTCTTTCGAATACATATCGTGGAGTAAATGAAAGCTCTATATCCTTTAGACTATATAATCATATTTGCTAGCTTGGTGTTTAACAACGTCGGTATCTTGCAACACTTAGTATTGAGTATAAGCTCCTTAGCACATTTTTTCATTTATAAACTTCAACATCTAAGAGACGCTTAAGCAGATACCTTGCTTCTCTCTCTGTTTTGATATCCTCAACAATAGATTAAGTAATGAGATTCATAAAAGAAACCCTCTTCTATTCCGGGTGTTCTAGGTATCACCTAATTTCTATGGATGTTAAGAGAGAAAAACATTCTGAGGGTTTTCCGACCAGTTTTACAATATTACCAGAAGCAACCTCCGCGATAGCCGGGTGGTTAGCATTGCGTACTACAATTCAGAAGGCCTGAGTTCGAGTCCAAGTTCGAGCAACATCCAAAATTATAAAAAATCATTTTAATTGCGGTCGCCCCTTGGCAGGGAATGTCAAACCCTCCGAGTGACATGAAATAAAAAGCTCCTCAAAAAATCCATCGGCCGTTCGCAGGCGGCTTAGAATAAACTGTAGGTCGCTCCACTTTCTTGGTAAAAATATCAAGACGCAAAATCACAAATTGTAGGAGGAGTTCGGTCAAAAATCACTTCAGCGGTACAAAGCGCCAATTACAACCTCCGAGATCCCCAGTAGTCAATTTAGGTTAGTAGTGCGTGTTCCTTGCCGAATGTCATGGGCTTGAATCTTGGCGAGACCAATATCCAAAACAATAGAAAATAAATTCTAAATCTTAGCCAGACCAATATCCAAAACAATAGAAAAAATTCGAATTGCGAACGTCTCCCGGCAGGAAATGCTATGCCCTCTCACGTGAAATAAAAGCTCCTCAGAGAAAATCCATCTGCTGCTCGGAAACTGATTAGAATAAGCTGTAGGCCCATTTTTGTTGGAAAAATCTCAATACAGCCATAACAAATTGAAAGAGTTCGGCCGAAAATCGGTTACAAAACGCCTCGGAGAGTACGTCCTGGTTTTGTGGGTGACCCTGAAAAGAATTCAAAACGAAAGTTCTTTTCTTAAGATGGAAGAGAGCTACCAGGGATAGAAATAAAAGAAATGTCTTCTGTCATAACTGTTTTATATCCCACAGTTCATGGGAACCTGATTATTACTCTTCCTTTGTGAATTCTTCTTTCTTCTCGTATACACTTTTTCTTGGCAGCAATCTTTCGAAATAGATATAGCGAAAATTAAAGAGAAAGAGAAAAAGAAGGAAAGAGGGAGGGAAAGAGAGACGAATAGATTATGAGAGAGAGAGGAAAAGAGAGAGAGAGATAAAAGTAAAGGAAAATTAATGGAAAGAAGAAAGGAAGAGAAAGAAATGCAGAGAAAGAGAGAGAAATGAAGGGAAATAGAAAGAATGATAGAGAGAAAATAAGAGATTGCAAGGGAGAGCGAGATATGTAAGGAGAGAAAATGAAGGAAGAAATGGAAAAGGAGAGACAGAAAGTGAAAGTGAGAGATAGAAAGGGAAAGCGAGATATGTAAGGAGAGAAAATGAATGAAAAAAGATAGTGCTCGATTCCTTCCAGTTCTTTAGCTTACATTATGCAATTTTCGAAAACATTGGGCCCTCTAAAGCCTTTTTTCGGTTATATGTAAAAGCTCGCGTTTGTTGTAAGACTTGGATCAAGGATAGAGTCGAAAAGTAACCCTTATCCTATTTCCGTCCGCGTGCCATACTCTTACGTGACAGATTTTCGCGCTGCTATTTGCCGCGGTGGAGGGTCAGATCGCTACTTCTCAGCAGCCAGCTCAATAGTTCAACTTTTGTTGCACTTTTTTCTCATTTCTATTAACCATTTTCGCCTCTTCACATTTACGAATTTCTCAGCTCGTTTAGTTTTTCATTTCTATGTACGATGAATATATATGTATATGTATGTATGTATATATATCTAGTTTCATATGTACTTGGCACGAGCGTTATTCACATTTATCCATTCGAGATTCGCCTGCTGGCGTGCCAGTTCAGTTCAGCGTTGGAAAAACTTTTACTATTTACTCGTTCACACAGCAAGTTTTCCATTACCTCCTTACACCCATCACCATGTCAACACCAACAAACGGGGCAAAAAGCAGTGCAATTTATAATAAGCACTCTGCGCTTCTAGACCACGCTATTGCAATAGCCGGTCTGCTACCAACTGCAGCCGCTTCAGGGCATCGCGTGTCATGCATACAACTGCAGCAGCAGCAACTATGTATGCATGTAAGTGTACTTCTCTGCCATGTCCTTTCCATTTTAGTTTCCTTTACGTGTTCGTCTCTGGCTGCATTTTTTCGTTTTGCCTCTACACCTCTGCGGCGGATTTGTCTTCGTCTACATGGATGTATGTATGTATGTATGTATGTATTTCTAGTTGGCTTTGCGTCATGCTGCATATCCATTGCATTGCCACTTTGTGTGTGCCTTCGCGTCATGCTCTTTCATTTATGCCATTTGCATTTGTACTGCGGTTACCGTTGCGTGTTTTTACTACCACCACCACCATCACATGGGGGCAGCTGGGATGATATAAGGATATATTACGAGTATTTGCTGTAATGCCGTTTGGGATATTTAAAAATGACCGGCAGGTATTCTTAGCAAACGAATCAGTAGCTTGGTAGTTGGCGCACGCTGGGTTAGAGAAAGGCTAAGTGTTTGTCAAAAATTTGATATATTTTTAATGAAGTGTCATAATTTTTTTTATAGAAGTACATAACTTTTAAAATTTTTGAACCGATTACCGGTTACTTTTTTTCACAAAATCCGGGTTTTTGAAAACCGATTTCAATTTCAATTTCTCTGGTATTAATAAAAACTCTACAGAGAAGTTATAAATCAAAATATTTTATACCGACGTTAAAATCCATCAGATATTTACTTCAAAACCGAATTTTTTTAAAACCGAATTTGAAATACAAATGATCAAATTTGCAATTTTTAAAATTAAAGTTAAGTCTTTGTTTACATCAGTGCATATATATTTGTACCGGTTACTTTTTGCGCAAAAACCGTTTGTATTTTGGAACCGATTTGAAATTATTTTTCTCTGGTATCAACAAAAGCTCTACTGAGAAGTTATAAACCAGAATATTTTATACGGACGTATAACCCATCATATATTTATTTCAAAAAGGAGTTTTTTGAAAACCGAGTTTTTTGAAAACCGTGTTTTTCCAAACCGAGTTTTTTCAAACTTGAGTTTGAAATACAATTTTTTAATTAAATTAAAATATTATTGAATATAAAAGCATTTATGTTTTGTACCGATTACCGGTTACTTTTTATACAAAAAACCGGGTTTTTGAAAAACCGATTACAAATCCTTCTACTCTGGTATAGGATAATGCTTGCTTTAGAAAAAGGGAAAAAAATTATCGATAACCGGTTAATGGTTACAAAGGCGGGTTTTCAAGGAATATTTTGTAAGATTCTTCTTAGTTCCTTTAATTCTATTGAATGATAAATAAGGCAAACAATCAATAGCAGGAAATATTTACGAAATGCACCGTAATTTAGTATTCGAATGTACTTATATGTGACTTCAACAGTTTTTGCGAGGTTTAAGAGCACCCTAATATCTGGTTTTGAGACTTCTACTACTTTTCTGAAACCCATAAAGGTCTAAGCCGTGTTCTTGATCAGGACGGAAAGGAATAAAGAAAGTGCTCGGTCGCATTTTCTGGTATTGCTATAGCTGACAATCCCTATAGAGAACAGCGGATTTTTCGATTTTGCGATGTCCTCGACATTGAACTTTCGCCTCAGCTTGAATTGGATTTGGTGAAAGTGGCTGATCCTAAGATTATCCTGATGTCTGTTAACTCCTCTGAGTTGGCAAACGTATCCAATCCGATCCGGATGAAGCCCCATCGGACTTTTGCCCGGTCGAGCACCCACTAAGTGCGAGAGCTTTGATCTTTGCATAGAAAGGAGCTCTCATGATCTTCCATGGTCCTCTCTCACTATCTGAGTAAATATTAGCTTGTCTCGAAGAAACCACACTTCAAAGAAGTGCGTCCACCGCTTCATTTATAGCAGCCACTTCTGTCTGAAAAAGCTTAACTTCTCCAAAATTGGATAATTCTCGCTAGAAGACTCTCACATCACCTTTTTCGTCAAGCTTCGACACATCTGTGCTGAAGTGAAATGCTCCTATCCTCCGTTGGCTCTGTCCCCCCTACCCCTCGCGTAAAGTAGAAGTGGCATTACGCGGCAGCTCAGAGAAACAGTTATCCAAGCAACTGGGGATAATTTCGAGTCTGGGGAGTTCCATATTTCAGACGACCAAGGACCGAAGCTTCCTGAGTCTTACAATGGCCTTTGTAGTGATAGACCTACCCGCAGCAGGCATTATACTACACATGCCGTGAAGCGCCAGGGTTAGAGTATTTCGTATTGTATAACAGATGCTGGTCCGAGCTGCGCTTTGATAGACACTTCTAGCTACTCAGGTAATGTTACTCTTTTCAGCGACTTTCGCCATAAAAAAGCTCTTCGTTTAGACATTATTGACTTAAGTTTTGTAGATCCATCTTTTACCGATTGCGACCTTGCAGCAGTATACAACTTCCAAAACTTTCTTTTTCTGCTCCTCGATGTCTGCATTCCAGGACAGTTTTCTTTCCAGGACTGACCAAAAAGCTCTTTCCTTTCTCTGGCAAATGAAGGTGGTCGCTCTCTATCGAAGAGGAGCCGCTGCAGAGATCCTATACCTCTTGGCGAAGTGTCGTAAGTCTTCAAACTGCCGGATTTATTTTAGTAGAGAGTACATTATGAGAAAAAAGCTTGATTAACCCAATGGGCACTCTACACCAAAAATTTTTCTGAGTTCCAATGTGGTCGTACCAGTAGAAGTGAAAATTTAAGAATATTTGGACAGGAATAAACAGTCCACGTGAGAGGTTCCGGAATCGTTTACACTCACCAAAGTGTAATCACTTCAAAGATGTGTTTGGCAGTGTTGAGTCGCAACCAGTACCAATTTCGGCGGACGTAGAACAAACATGGATGCAACACATCACACCAGAAATCAAGGAATAATCATGGAAGTAGGTTTCTTCGGTTGAGTGTGCATCAAAGAAGGTAAAGTGGGTTCAGTAGGTCAACGAGGACATGGGTACTGCTTTTTTTTTGGGATGCACGAGGTGTCGTCTTCGTCCTTGAGAAAACCTTTTATTTGGAAGGAATAAAAAGAAGTTAGAAAACCACTGGATTAAATGTATCGAGCTTGAGGTACACCTCCGCAGAGTTAAATTACGAAATGCAGAGAACACTGCCGCTCCACAGTGCGCTATCGGCATTATGACGTTTTGTTCGGGCATTGTCCGCGTAAAGTTGTGTCTGCTTAACGGTTTTGTAAATACTAACTTTTTTTTTGACTTGCCATAAAAGCTCCAGTTTATGATTTTCCAATTCTTAGCCGCCATTTAAATTTTTTCCATTTAGTTTTGTGCTCTTATTTACATTCATTCGTTACGCTGTCTGCCTCATGAGCCGCAGCCTCCATCTCTACATCACACTGCTCTACCTCGCTTCGCTTTCTTTCCTCATATATGAGTATGTACGTAGGCCAAACTAGCGTCGTTGGTTCTTCCGTTTTATTATTTGGTCGCTCTGTTACTGGTTGTTATGAGAAAATAGCTGAATTTTTTACGCTTTGTATGCCCGTTGACATGCTGTGTGCATTTGTGCCGCCGGCTGACGCGTCACGTTGTCTCCAAACTCCTTTGATACGAGCATGTGAAAAAAAAGAGAAGAAAAAAAATCACCGGAAGTAAGTTTTGAAAATCGATTGCTCATTGTTCAATTTGTAAACAACAAATGGCAATAAAGTTTGAGTTTAGGATTTTTATTTTTTTCTATTTTGCCCTAGGCCAGAGAAGTTCATGGCCAAAACGAAAATGTGATGAAATGACTTGCAATTTAAATAGAGCACATTGTATAAATTAAGGTTGATGTCCCATTCAGGAAGTTGTTCTCGGTTCTCGGTTTGAATATTTAATGAATCAAATCAATTTTATTTCTATAGAAAGACCTCGAAACAGCGAACTTCGACTGTACAGGGGACTTCCGCAAATGTTATAGGTCATTTGAAACCGATATCTACGGTGCACCTCCTTCCCGGCTCAGCCGTACAGGCTTGAAATATTTGTTTTCCTGGCCTGTCATTTAATAGCTCGCACACCTTCAGATCTGTGAGTTTATCGTGTGGGAGTACGATAGGAGGACTCCATATATCGTCTTTATATTGTCTAAACGAAGCGGTATTCATATATATCTTTTTTGAAGGAAAATATTGTGGTATCTGCTGCGAAATGGTTCTTCCACACGCTTCATCTCACCAAATCGGTATGGCAAAAAAAACACTCTTAGAGAGAAGATGACAATTCTACTCACTCAAACTCGACTCTAATGTATTAAAAGATGCTCAAGATCCATTGTTCTACGACTAAATCTCGTCTGTTGTGCCATTTATTCGCCATTTTCTTCGGGGACCTCGGCGACAACCCAAACCTTACTCACTTTGAGTAGATAATTTAGCCTAGATTCTTGTGATGGGCGCTACTCCGTCACGATATCAGAGTTCTACTCTCTGAATACTTCTTGACAGTCAAGCACCGACTTCAACAATACCGCTAATGATGTTTGCGGAAACGACACTGACATAGGGAACTATGACATGTGGTTCTTTCAACCACCTTGCTTAAACTAAAAGAGAAGCCAGATCACCACCGGCAGGTACTGAATACTCTTAAAGATGGGATGCTCTTATCCATCGAGAGAATAGGACTTTGTCATCATAGCCGCTGTCTCTTGATTCGATACACTATGTCAATGTCGCCGTATAACTCGTACAGCTCATCGTGCCCTTGTTCCCTGTTTTGTTTTGCGTGGCCACTGCGCAAGGACCATAAAGTTCACACAAAACCTTTCTCTGAAAAACTTCTAATGCCGACGCAGCACCTTATAGCAGGACGGCAATAATGAGCGACTTATAGAGTTCAGTTTTTGTTCGTCGAGAGAGGACTTTATTTTTCAGTTGATTACTCAGTCCAAAGTAACACCGGTTGGGAGGAGTGACACTGCGTTGGATTTCCAGGCGGACTTTATTGTTTCATTCGCTAAGCACCTGCCTGCAATAAACGACTTGCTCTACACTTAGTTAAACATTTTTCGGGGAAGAGTCGAAGAAGAAAAGAGTAGGAGAGACATAGAAAGTTGCGGGTATTGCTTTTTGCAGTACCAGCAATGGGAAGATGAGCTTAAATCCTGACTGTTGTGCTAGAAAGAAGCATGATTGCTAACTCATTCCCGGCTCTAATCCTAGTAGGACTATGGGTGGGTGTTGGCGACTGCCGGCCAGCGGTTGGTTATTACAGATATACATATAACGCCGCGCGAGTAGTAATGGTTTGGAGGGCTAATGCCCACAGGTGAGTACGTGTGGAAAGATGAGTGTAGGTAAGAAGGTTTCGCTAGATTTTGTTAGGAGAACCTGCTGCATATATAGCTGACGGGCTAATGGACTCCACTACTATTGGTCTTTGAATCTATTCTTAAGTACACGCTCCATTCACTTATAATAACTGTAGGAACGTAGACCACAGAAGAGTAAGAGCGGAATAATGAGTATGCTCGGGATTTATTGCAGAATTTCACTTGTAAGAGTTCTAGAAGATCCCACTTCCTCCATAGTTGATAGGCTAAAGGACAAAAATGCGATTAAAATTCTAATTGGTTCACGTACAGACCCTGTTTACTCCAATCAGTGGGTATCACATTCTTATGATTAGGTTACAAAGACTCGGCTATGGTCACCGTTGGAACCACAAGCTTACCGCAAATTTCTTACCATGATGGTAAACTACTTTTCTTTCCCTCTCTCATAAGTCTCTTTTTTCTCTCCTGAGAGCTCTCTCTATCTCTCTCTCTCTATCTGTCTCTCTCTCTCTCTCCCTCTCTCTCTCTATCTCTCTCTCTCTTTCTCTCTTACATCACTCCTCCTTTCTCTCTTTCTTTTCCCACTTTTAACGCACTCCCCCACTCCTCTCTCCTTTCTTCCTATTTTTCTTCCTATCTCATTCTATCTATTTCTGCCTCGCTCTCCCTCCCTCTCTCTCTCTATCTATTTCTCTCCCTCTATCTTGCTCTCTCTCTCTATCTTCCTCTCTCTCTCTCTTTCTCTGTCTTCCTCTCTCTCTCTCTCTCTCTGTCTTCCTCTCTCTCTCTCTCTCTGTCTTCCTCTCTCTCTCTCTCTCTCTGTCGTCCTCTCTCTCTCTCTCTCTTTCCCTACGCGTCGAGTACAGGTGAGGGCCTCTCACCAGCCGTAGAGTGGTGCATATATTTGGTACAATAATAAATGAAACGTGAATCACAGAATATTTGAGGTAATGCTACAATGGTGTGTGACTTAGATAAACTTATTTTTGGCATGACGATGACAGTTGGGACCGATTATGCTTTTATTTGCAAAATATGATGTCAGAATGAATAGATTTTTAAGATAAAAGGGATTTTTCTCGCCTTAAAATACTACTCTGTAGTGTTGAAAAAGCTAAAAATTTTCTTCTCCGTTTTCGTAAAATCCTGATATACTTACTCCGTAGAGAACAGCCAACACTTACATCACAAAATTTCGCCTCATCCAATTTCAGCTAAATAAATTGTTGGTAACTGAGAACTATTAGCATAATTACTTGATATTTGAAATTTTATTCTCATTTAAAATTTTTTTTACATTAAAATCGTTGAAGTTTTAAAACATTCGCTTGTAAATGCATAAAAGTACAATAATAATTGCCATTTGAGTGCTTGACGTACATCATACACTTCACCCCACTAACTCCAACTTCATAAAAGCGGCAAGATAATAAAAAAATCGAAGAAAACATTTCTAGTAAAGAGTGATCCATTTCGAGGTTCCCTACTTTTTTAAAGAAAAAACACAGAAAAATTAAATTTGATGGGGAATTTTTAATCTCTTTCGAAAGAACTTTCTTTGGTATTTATTTTTTGAAGATTATCTCTTACAAATATTGGCCGCTGCTACGTCTCAGATGGTCCACCCGTTGAGTCCAATTTTCGATGACCCGTTCGAGCGTTTCGATTGGTAACTGGCGAATGACACGCCTGATGTTTCGCTTCAAGGCCTGAATCGAAGCAGGATTGTCCCCACAGGACGGTGTGATATCACATGATCTTGGTAGTCAATCAACCGTTTCGAAGCGTGAAATTATCTGCTTACCAAGGTGTTCTCTCAATAAATCCATTGTTTGATGTGATGTGTGGGAAGTGGCGCTATCTTGTTGAAAGCAGATGTCACTGATAACATGAGCTTCAATTTCAGGCATCAAATAGTCAGTTATCATGGCATTTTTGAAGAAATATGCACCGATGATTCCACCGGCCCACAAACCACACCATACCGTGGTTTTTTTCTGGATGAAATGGCCGCTCTTGAATCTCTTCAGGTTGCTTTTTGTCCCAAATGAGGCAATTTTGCTTGCTTACATACCCATTGAGCCAAAAATAGGCCTCATCGCTGAACAAAATTTGGCTCGAAAACATCGGATCTTCGTGGAACTTTTCAAGAGCCCATAGAGGGAAGCGATGTCGCTTGGGAAGGTGTTCTTTCACAAACTGTATTTTGTACGTTTTCAGTTTAAGATCTTGACGTTAAATGCGCCAGGTTGTTCGATACGTCAGTCCTAGTTGCTGCAAACGGCGCCGAATCGACTCCCCACGGTCTTCGTGTACACTTTCAGCTAAGGCCGCTATATTTTCTTCACTACGTGCTGGATGTGGTCTATTCGGTCGAATATTATCCAATAAGGCATGCTGGGTCTCAAGGTGGGTGATGGTGCTGCGAATGGTACACTCAGTAGGCCGATTATGGTGATCATAAGTTGAGCGAAGCGCGCGAAACACATTCTTTACAGAACTTAAATTTTTGTAATAAAGTTGAATGATTTGTAAATGTTGTTCAGGCGTTAGTCTTTCCGTGATCAAATGCCAAACAATACTGAACAAAAATAACGTGGAAGCTTGACACGACTCACGCGTGATCTGTAAAAAAAGGCTATTGAAAAGAGTACCTCTACTTGGATCATCCTTTATATATATTAACTTTTATCTAGTCAGAGTTTACACTACACCGCGTATATGTAAAAGTTTTACTGTTACAACAAAAGAAAGGGGGCTCTTTTGTGGACAGCATGGTGGACATTTGAAGTCTTTTTTCTACTCCTCTTTTCTCTCTTTTGTTTTTGTGTCGCTTGCATACTCCAATCATATCAGACTTTGTTACTGTTTGCTGTTGTCGCTGTTGTTTTTGTTTTCTTCCTTTTGACATTGCTTCATTGTTTCACTGTTTTTGGTGTTCATTTTGCAATTTTCATCTCAATAACTATACGCTCATTTGCGCTGTCTGATTGCTTCAAGGGATATTCATATCCGTTGTCTTTACCGGATGCGCTGTCGTGTTATTGTACGAATATATTTCCAATTTTTTTTTCATTATTGTTTTTTTTTACGTTATCAATGCGTACACATATGCATACTATAACTGTATTATGCAGGAAGAGCTACATATATTTGGCCAACTATTATGCTGTGTTACTTCATCGCTACCGTTATCCGTTATGTGCCTGGCTTGTCTTTAGCCAGGAATGCTTGTGGCAGACACAACTTTTGTTGTATCACTACCAGCCTCCCTGTCTGACTATCAGCTCGGCTGTCCGTACCGAAATGCATGCAGTGTGGTGCATTGTGTTGAGCACGTAATGATGCGCTGCTTACGCTGCCTTGATGCTGGAAAACGGCTAAATGAGTGCTGGGCTGTCAGATAGTTTTGGGAGGGAAGCAAGCGATTTGAATTGTATTTATATACCGCTTATAAACACGAAACGGTAAAGAGACAGAAACGGTAAGCAAATTTAATCGAAAACTGAGTTTTGTGTTAAAAACCTTAGAGTTTAGCAGCTAGACTTGTGATATCTTATATTCCGCATATAAATCATTATTTTTATGTTGACACCAAAAATCACCAAAATGGGACGACTATAAGTTATAGCTACCATACAAATTATAATTCAAAAATGAATTTTTCACTCACAAAATTTACAGTTTTTCAAGTAAGCATATTAAATTCGGTACTTCGTAAGCACATAACGGGTGAAAGAATCACTGCAAAAATCAACAAAATCGGACAACAAAAACGTATAGCTGCCATACAACTGTTCGTTGAAATATAAGTGTTTGTATGGAAAAATTTTAATATTTTACAGCCAAGGTTATGAAATTTGGCATTTCATGCAGTCATACTAGTTGCATGCTGACTGAAAAAATCATTTAAATCGTACGACTGTAAGACACAGCTCGTTTATAACATAATTTGTAACTCAAAAACCAATTTTTGAAGCAAAACTTTACAAAAAAACTAGTTACGCTTTTGAATCTGTGTATTATGCATAGTTATGATATATAGAATGCTGACAAGAAATATCGCCAAAATTGCACGACTCTAAGATATAGCTCCCATACAACTTACTGTTCGAAAACGCGTTTTTGATGCAAAATTTTGTGAAAGAAATAAGCTAATGTTGTGAATTTTTGTACAATATATGGCTATGATATATATAAATTTTGGCAAGAAATATCATCGAAATCGTGGGACTTTAAGATATAACTCCCATACAACTTACTGTTCAAAAATGCATTTTTGAAGCAAAATTGTTTGAAAGAAATTAGCTAAAGTTTTGAATTTTCGTCTTCGGTATGGTAATGATATATAGAATGCTGGCAAGAAATATAAACGAAGTTGCACGACTCTAAGATATAGCTCTCCTACAACTTAGTGTTCGAAAACGCGTTTTTGAAGCAAAATCGCTTGAAAGATATTAGCTAATGTTTTGAATTTTTATATTTGGTATCGTTGTGATATGTAGAATGCTGGCAAGGGATATCATCGAAATTGTTCGACTGTAAGATATAGCTCCCATACAACTTACTATTCAAAAATGCGTTTTTGTAGCAAAATTATTTAAAAGAAATTAGCTAATGTTATGACTTTGTTTTATGCATGTTTATGATATATAGAATACTGGCGAGAAATATAACCGAAATTGCACGTCTCTAGATATAGCTCTCCTACAACTTACTGTTCAAAAATTCGTTTTTGTAGCAAAATTGTTTGAAAGAAATTAGCTAAAGTTTTGAATTTTTGTATTCGGTGTGGTTATGATATATAGAATGCTGGCAAGAAATATCGCCGAAATTGCACGCCTCTAAGAAATAGCTCCCATACAACTTGCTGTTCAAAAATGGGTTTTTGAAGTAAAATTGTGTGAAAGAAATTAGTTAAAGTTTTGAATTTTTGTATTACGTATGGCTATGGTATGTAGAATTCTGGCAAGAAGTATAACCGAAGTTGCACGACTCTTAGAGGTAGCTCCCATACAAGTTACTGTTAAAAAACGCGTTTTTGCAGCAAAATTGTTTGAAAGAAATTAATTAAGGCTTTGATTTTTTTTATTATGTATGGCTATGATATGTAGAATGTTGACAGCAAATATCACCTAAATCGGATGACTTTTACGCATAGTTTCCATATAATAGTTCAGGAAAATATAATAAATAGCGCTTTAAAACTGATTTTTCAAAGACAAAATTTGAATAAATTTATCATAAAAGGCATAAAAATACCTTTCTTTTTATTTTTCTTTCTTTTTTTATTTTCTGTTTGTTATTATTTTTTTTTTGCTTTATTCTTTTACTTTTAATTTTTCATTCATTATTCTTCCCCTTTTTTATGCACTTAATATTCGCCATTTTGGACTTTGTTTGCTAGCGGAATGCGCCACTAGCATTACTTTATATATATATGTATATATATATTCTTGTATACTGCAGATCTTTGATGGCTGAAAACAATGACACCACCAATGAGATTTTGGGGATTTCTTACAGTTTTATTTATTCTCCCAATTCCTACCTTCGTGCTTGCATTCTTCATTCATTTCATTAAATTTTTTATTTATTTTTTTCTCCATTTCCGTCACCCACTTGTAGTGTGCCCTGCATAATGCCAGCTAACCGAAGGCATAAACCACAGCGAAGAAAAAAGAACCGACGCCTAACTGGCAAGCAACTCACTAAAGGACGAGAGAAAGCGAGTGAGAGCGCCTACCACCAAACTAATAGATGAATAAACGCAAGCCGGTGGAATGTGTGTGTGTGTGTGTGTGTGTAGTTTCGTTTGTTATACTTTTGTAATATAAATAAATTTTTGTTTTAAAGTAAAATCCTCTTGACGCATAGTTTATTCTTTGGGGCGAAAGGATTTGGTTATACACAACTCTCCAGCGCAGTGATGGTAGTCGTAAATAAAGCTTGAGTAGCAGCGCTTGTAAGCTTGTAAGAATGGATGAAGATGAAAATGGCGCCCGCAAAAGGATGTACGTTCAATGGTTTAAGTAGTAAATTTTCTGGCGGATTTAATTATTCCTTTATCCCTTTATATCCCTCAACATGCCAGCATATATGTATATGGATGTACGTGGATGTAGTTGAAGTGAAGTTATTGGCTGTAATGCGGGATTACAAGATTGTTGCATGACAGCTCAAATAATTGCTTATTTTGAATGTGTGTAGGGAAACCCGAAAATTCAAAAGTGAGGCGGTGAGCATCAACTCCTAATTTTGAACTTAAACAGGGTATCATATGGATTGATGGTTGAGATTTCTACAATTAGATCAGCTGAAATGTCTCATCTCATCATTTCGTAGATCTGCGAAGAGTCCGCGAGTGAACCGCAATTGGTTCAAATAGTTGAACCACTTCACCCTTACTGAAGGCGCTGAAAACCATATTTTCATTAGTTCTTTCTTTTTTTTTTTTTTTTTTTGAATAGAAAAAGAAATATATTTACATGTTTTGGTGTTGTAGTTGGAAACAGCGACGATAACACATAGACATAATTCCATTTCAATTCATTAAGTGTCCGCAGAATTTCTTACAAGTAAAACAATTCTAGTTGATTGTTGGTTATTGTCGGCATTAGTATTGTTGTCGTCTTTCTTGCTTCTCTTTCTTATTCGCTGCTTACATTCCTGTTAGGGGGTTGTTGCCCGTGACTATCAAAGCACAGTGTGTGTTGGATGGAGCTCAGTACAAGCAACATGTGTCAACAAATATGTCAGTTGCAGTGGAGCGAACACAAGAAATGAGTATGCATGTTTGTGTAATGGAGAGAGTCACGGTTTTATGCCACTTCTGAATAGATTATGAAACTTTTTTGCGAAGTTTCACAAAAAAAAAAAAAAAAAAAAAAAAACACAAAGGTAGTAACATTCCCAAACGATAAAGATCCGCGTTGAGAAAGAACTTTATAGTTTTCGTCTGAACCTGAACCCACAAACCTACAGCTCGTAGCTGACTACTACAGCTACTGTCTCTCTGTCGCATATATACCGCCAGCATCGGCATGTCGGACTTTATCCATAAGAAAGAAAGTTGTCACTTCGTCGTTTAGTCTCCGAACCGTATCGTAAATTCGTAAATAGACATCCAGCATCGGCTGATCGGATCCAGCATGGGCAGATCGTACTTAATCCATAAGAAAGCAAGTTGGCTCTTCGTCGTTTAGTGTCCGAACTGTATCGTAAAGAGGCCTCCAGCATCGGCAGGTCGGACTTAATCCATAAGAAAGCAAGTTCGGTTTTCGTCGTTTAGTCTCCGAACTGTATCGCAAAGAGGCCTCCAGCATCGGCTGAACGGACTTTACCCCTAAGAAAGAAAGTTGGCTCTTCGTCGTTCATTCTCCGAACCGTATCGCAAATAGGCATCCAGCATCGGCTGATCGGACTTTATCCATAAGAAACAAAATTGCATCTTCGTTGTTTAGTCTCCGAACCGTATCGTAAATAGGCCTCCAGCATCGGCTGAACGGACTTTACCCCTAAGAAAGAAAGTTGGATCTTCGTCGTTTAGTCTCCGAATCGTATCGTAAATAGACCTTCAACATCGGCAGATGATCGGCAGATGGGACTTTATGCATAAGAAAGGAAGTTGGCTCTCCGTCGGTTAGTCTCCGAGCCCTGTAGTGTATATACCTCCAGCTGTGGCAGATCGTACTTTATCGAGAAGAGAAATTGGCGGCCATCGGGCTGTATAGTACCACAACGAACGTTCAGATAAGATGTTTTACGAGGAGAAAGGCTGATCTACCTACCAGAGCGTGTAATCGCTGGCGTCTCCAGCATGGCACCGTGAGTTATGCTTACTCCAGATTGGACAGCATACCTCAAAGAATGCTTCTGGTGCTGAAGTGGAGCTAGATAATGGTTTTCGTTATTCAAAAATGTCAACTCAACACAAAGACACGAGTCTCACTCTTGTGATGGATTATGTTTATTGAGGTATAAGAGCCTGGTTCTCTTTTGCAAAGTTTTGTTACGCCGTTCCGTTGCACTTAGTGAGGAATGCACACCATATACCACTCTATATCACTCTACAATAAATATATATATACATATATGTATGTAGCATTCATTACGATTGTATTTGGCAAACATCAGGGCGACAACATGTCCAACGCCTGCATATTTCCGTACTTGTTGGTTTGTTAGTTGTTCATGTTATTCCTTCCACATGTCCACATGTCCACATGTGTCATACACGCCATATGTACGTGCAACATGAAAGTTGTTGTCGTTGTTGTTGTCACACACAAGTGTCGTTGACATTTAAATATGTTCTTTGAGTTTGCCTTAACTAAGTACTTCGCAAACGACCCGTTCGCCTGTCCGCCCGTCCGCCCGTCCGTCGGTCCGTCCATCCATCCATGCGTCTTCTTACTTTGTCTGTCCGTCTGTCTGTCTGTTTATCTGTTTGCTTGTAGTTTGTTGCTGTTGTAAGCGCCTGCTGTTGACAACACGTCAAAGCGACAGCAACAATAATTTCTACTTGCTTGCGCTTTGCCTGCGCCATAGAGTCGTGAGATTGTAATTTGCTGTCATCAATTAATGCAATTACCATTTTTTAAACTAACTACAAACACTTGTACATACTGAGTACTACTACTTGTAGTACACAGTACAAGTTGTGAAAGTCTTGTCATTGCCTTTTGAATGGACGTTTTGTATTGCTCAAAGAAAACACTATAATTTTCCTGACAGTTCAAGTGACATTTCCTTGCCTTCTTGCCTGTTTTAATGACACAAAATGCTAGGTACACATATGAAGAAAGGGGAAAATATGCTTTTTATTGGTCTATTATTTGCAGACATCGTTCAATTGGCCTCCATTTTTCCGGAGCACTTCCTTGATTTTCTTTATATCGCTAATCAAACTCAGCCGGTGACAGCCACAACAACTTATTTGATGTGGGGGTACACTTGCCTCTATGGATATACATTGCATGTGGCAGAACTCTCATGAGTTTCGCTAAAAGGTGCCCCCGCTGTGTGCTTGGGAGAATTATACTATGGTCGGGCGTATTTGATTTTTCGTTTTTTATTTTATGATGATGATTTTCGATGAAAATGAATATATTGGACTTACACATTTTGCGTTTGCGGACACTCTATTCTCTTAAGAAGAGGTTACTCCCTCGGCATCACTCCTCCCTTCCGTCGGTGTCTGTACGGTGTCCCGACAGAGTTGACGTGAATGGAACACAAAACGTCTCTTCTTCCTCATAGTCAATACGACGTCCAGTTTTAATAGATTAGTCATCTCAGCTGGTTGTTGTACCGGCTCATATCTTATAGACTGCACTAGCAAAGCAACATTGCCCGCGAAAGTATTGTCATCAGCTGACGAAGTCCTGTTCTGAATTAAACCGCGCAGAAGAGGAAGTAAGCCTCATTGCTTCTAGAAATGTGCCCGAATCCTAGTATATATCAAACACTTTGGCGTCTTCTTCCGGAGTGCCGCCACACTGAAAACACTGCCCAAAGATATGTCCTCAGTAGCTCGTTCTGTTTGGTCTGCATCTTGATCGAATTCACAGCCACCCTCCCTGAGAAAAAAAATTGGTTATCAAAAGCTTAGGGACATGCGCGACACGTACATGCCATGGATTGGAGTTGTTTTACCACTCTGAAATACTCTCCACCATTGAGCGGAGGGCTGCGACGCCTTTGACAGAGCTGGTGGTCAGTTTAAAAATACATTTCTCGAAGCGAGCAGTGTTAGTAGGAAAAAACAGACCGTCCTTAGAAACTGCCATCAGCAAAGTCAGATGCTCAGATGAATTGCTTCTTCCGAGTTTACATACGTCTACTATGACTTAGTAAAATGGAGTCTGGGTACGACCTGTGATCCCTTCTACGCTTTCCATACCGTTTCCTGACGATACTGGTACATATATGTGCTTCATAGTCGGTCCCATACGGAAAGATTGTATCTTTTGCTCTTCTTAGGAGTCCGAAGTCGTTTTCCGATCTTAGGAGGCTTAATTATAGTTTTGGTGTCTAGCAGAGCGGACCGGGAGCGCTTACCAGTATTTCTGACAGCGACAAAGGGTATGTACCATTAGTTAAGCTTAATTAAAATATGCCATTTAATCAAAACTTCTTAGAACTTAGTTTTCACTTAGATCAGATCAATATGACCTTAGTAAGCGTAATTTTGGAATTCTAGTTTTAATTACCACGAAACATCGTTTCTGGATTTTGTGACGTTTATCCTTCTATCGTTTCATTATTTGCATTAAAACTTCTAGAACCAGCCCACGGGATATCGTCATAATTGATATTTCTGCACACCATAGTCGACTCCGACCAGCGTTTTCAAAACATCTACCCATAGAGCTCTCCGTTCTATTCCGAATTCTACGAACCAACTGGACGTCATGTTCGAAGTCCTCGATGACACTTAAGTTACTCGGGCCGTTAAGTGGTTCTAGGGTATTTGGTTGTTGTTACGGATGTTGAAGCGGCTCCAGGTTCCCAACGTGCTAGCTGTGTAATTAGAATTCGTGCAATGGACTTAAATGAAATAATTAGTGCTATTAAATTGACTAATCTATGACATAATCAAATGAAAACCAGAAGTTATTAGCATCATTTAGAATATAAACGCCAAAGTGACCCCTGTTACTATTCTTAAACGAATATAAAAACTAAAAAATGTTATTTAAATATATTTGCAATAGCAAGCAAATCATAAATTAATTTATTTATTCGCTCAATTAACAAAAAAAAAAAAAAAAAAAATACCGGCAATAAAACTATATTTTTACATCCAATATACAAGTAATAGGGTGCTGGGATTTTATTAGGTGCTATTTAAAGTCTTCTATGTGAAACAGAAATTTATTGATCTAAAAAATAAAGGGGGTTTCCTTTGAGGCTCCCTACTTTTCCAAAGAAAAAAACACAGAAATTTCAAATTTAATGGAAAATATGTATTATCCTTCGAAAGAACATTATTTGGCATTAATTTTTTTGCAGATTATCTCTTTCAAATATTGGCCGCGGCTACGTCTCAGATGGTCTATCCGTTGAGTCCAATTTTCGATGACTGGTTCGAGCATTTCGACTGGTAACTGGCGAGTGACAAACGTGATGTTTTGCTCAAAGGCCTCAAATCTAAGCGGGATTATCCGCATAGACTTTAGACTTTACACATCCCCACAGGAAAAAGTTTAACGGTGTGATATCACACGATCTTGGTGGCCAATCGACCGGCCCAAAACGTGAAATAATCACCTCACCGAAGTGTTCTCTCGATAAATCCATTAATTGATGCAATGTGTGGGAAGTGGCGGCGTCTTGTTGAAACCGAATGCCGCGGAGATCACGAGCTTCAATTTCAGTCATCAAATAGTCGGTTATCGTGGCGAGATAACGGTCGCCATTGACGGTTACCGTCTCACCGGCATCATTTTAGAAGAAATATGGACCGATGATAACACCGGCCCACAAACCACACCAAATCGTAGTTTTTTTCTGGATGAAATTGCAGCTCTTGAATCTCTTCAGGTTGCTCTTTGTGCCAAATGCGGAAATTTTGCTTGATTGCATGCCCATTAAGCCAGAAATGGGCCTAATCGCTGAACAAAACTTGGCTCGAAAACGTCGGATCTTCTTGGAACTTTTCAAGTGCTCATAGAGCGAAGCTTTGTCACTTGGGAATTTCGAGCGGATTCAGTTCTTACACAAGCTGCATTTTGTACGCTTTCAATTTAAGATCTCGACGTAAAATGCGCCAAGTCGTACCCATACGTCAGTCCGAGTTGCTGCGAACGACGCCGAATCGACTCTCTCTCTCTCGGTCTTCGTGTACACTCTCAGCTGCGGCCGCTATATTTTCTTCACTGCGTGCTGGACGTGGTCTATTCGTTCGAATATTGTCCAATAATGAATGCTGGATCTCAAGATGGGTGATGGTGTTGCGAATAGTACGCTCAGTAGGCCGATTATATTGACCTTAAGTTGAGTGAAGCGCGCGCAACACATTCTTTCTAGAACGCGAATTTTCGTAATAAAGTTAAATGATTTGTAAACATTCTTCAGCCGTAAGTCTTTCCATGATGAAATGCCAAATAATATTGAATAAAATTACATGACAACTTGACACGACTCACGCGTGATCTGTCAAAAAAAAAAAAAAAAAAGGTATTGAAAAAAGTAGCTCTACTTGCTAAAGCGTGATGCAAGTAGAGCTACTTTTTTCAATACCTTTTTTTTTTTTTTTGACAGATCAGCTCCCTTACATCGATTTGTTCAGAGGTGAGATTTTGGATAAAAAATCTCAAATCTATAACTAAAATTGTAAAATTTGGTATTCTACACACTGTGAATTCGAATAAATATTGGTACTGAAAGTCATCTTAGCCAGAAGACTATATCTTATAGATCCATACCACCGAGTTGTTAGGTTTTGTTTCAAAAATCCATCAAAAAATCTTTTATTAGCTCGAAATTTGGTATGCTCCATACGTTATGCCAAATAAATATGAAAGTTTTAAGGTTGAAATTTCTTACCAGGCTACAGCTCTCGATTTTCCTTCTGTAATTAGTATAAATTTTTCTTTATTGTTACAGTCAAATGTAACCTTTAAATAATGCGAAAGTGCTTTATAGAACAGAATTATTGACATTTACCTTACAAATTTGCATATATGCATACATACATATGTACATACACAACCGTATACATATTGATTTTAATATTTGTGCAAACATCAGATACATATATATTATTATTTGCAGTTATTTTACTTTGACCATCATTTATTGTGATTCGCGGCCCCAACTGAGATGGCGGCGAGCACACACACACGTATCTTCTTCTCAATAGCAAAAGTTGAGAGCGCATAATGAATGTCTCCCGCTGCGTTGTCATTCCTACGCTGATTGCATAGTTGACTTGCTGTTGTTGCCTTGTGGTCACGAGGTCAGAGACCATTTGATGCATCAACAAAAGTAAGAGTTTGCAAATGAAGATGAAGTGAAGACAGATAAAACGAAGTAAATATATTAGTTGCAAAGTTCCTTTTTACATATATATATATACATATATATATATATATCACTATATATAGTGACAATGACTCATGCCACAATGCTAGCGAATGCCCTTCGTTGGACACGCTGACAGAGCTTAACAGAGTTATGGCGCCAGTACATAATGTCAGTGCTCTTATGCATTGTACATACACACACACGCACACACACATATATATATATATATAAATATATATATATATATATATATATATTTATTTATTTATTTTGTATTCTTTGTTGACCCATTCGCTACTGCTGCTGTCATTATTGTTTCCACACATGTCAGATGCATTGTTGTTTAGGGTTATGCAGAAGTTTGTAAAATCAACTTTTAACTTTTATTATTTTTTTCCCGCTCGCAATTTCTGCTTGCTAGTTGTGCGTGGGCGTGAAGAATACTGTGCTCGTGGCCGTGAATAAAGTTATTTACTGTTGCAGGCATTTTAATGATTATTCATTGCTCTTTTGTGTGATTTTTTTCCGCTCATTTTGCTTCACTTTTCTCAAACCGGAAAAATATTGCACTGAAGGAATCTTAAAAGTCTCATAATACCCCTAGCCGCCTTTGTAAGCTTGATTTTAGTCATTTTGGTGCTCTCGCTGTTAATCTCACTTATTCAATTGCATTTTCAATCCTTAATTACTACGATTTGAACCTTTCTAATATTTTCCCTTAACAAAATTTTTGATTTTTGCGAACTTGTGTAACACTAATTTGCTATGCTATGTGCGTATTACAGCTCAGAGAATATTTCTTCAGTTCTTCTATTACTACTTTCCATTGAATGAAGAGAATACACAAATTTTTATTAACATCGAAACATTTCGGACAGTTAATTAGTAACAGACAGACGATAATAAAACGCAAAATTTCTACTCGGCGTTGGCGAAGAAGGGAGAGCCAGTTTTCTTTTTCATGCAACTGCAAAAGTAGCCAAACAAATGTTAAAGTTTACACAACAAAATCATATGAATTCATGTAAGTCTGCATTTCAGATTCAAATGTTCAGATCCTTGTATGTATGCACATCCATACAAATGTGTGTACTAAAGTTACTTTGCTGGTTGGCTAGGCAACGCACTTGTTCATATGCTACTCTGCTCTCTTTGTTTTGGTAAATATGACAGCATAGCGCAGTTAATACACCGAAAAAAATATTTAATATGAAATGAAGACTTTATCTCTATAAAAAACTTCACAAAACTTTTTTTAATCCATTATATTTAATATTAAAATAATTTGTTTTTATTTATTGTCTTATATTGTTTTATTAAATTTTTTTAAAGTTATATTATAATTTTTTTAATTATATTTTATTTCACTTTAATTTAATTTATTTGATTCTGTTTTAATTATTTTATTTTATTTTGTTTTATTTATTTTTATGTAATTTAATTTAATTTAATTTAATTTAATTTTATTCAATAAGGCTGCTTTTTGCATGTCGAATATGATTATGTCACTTAAGATACATCGAATTAGCGAGCGTAACTTATCCACCAAGCATATGGTTGAGAGTCTCGCTTCTGATATTGCATCTACGGTATCTGTCTGCAGGAGCATTTACGTCACGAATTATATGATTGATATAATTTCTGGTGGGAACGACTCCATTCTGCGTTGTCAAAGTAGTTCTTTCCGTTACGGCGAATATTGCTCTGTTTGTGAGCCATAAGTGCAAAAATTTTTGGTCGACATGCATGCAGACTCAGCAAATTTTTCCGAAATACACCCTGGTCTACCATTTCAGACCATTAGTGTAGTTTTTCATTCGTTGATATCATGTTTCTGCTTTCATAAGCTTGGTTTATTCGCAGTGGAGTATAGTTATCGTCAGCGGATTCTACAGCCTGATTAATTTCTGACTATGATGACTTTTGATGGAAATAAGTTCTGAGATTTAAAATTAGTTTTTCATCCAACGCTCCGATGTCAATACGGCCTCTTCCACCTTCTTTCCCTGTCAACGTCGTTCGAAAGACAGAAGCTTTCGCATGATGAGCTTTATATTTGGACACGACTGTACATACTATCTGCTGGATATTATATGTTCCATTTCTGTTATACCGAGGCCTACAGGTTCAATGGGAGTGTTCCTGGGAATCACCTTTTTTCATTTTGTTTTAAATTTATTTATTTTTTATTTATTTTACTTGATTTAATTTTTTGCTTAAAACAATTTTTTTTTGTTTTTATTTTATTTTACTTTATATTATTTAATTTTACTTCATAAAATATATTTGATTTTATTTTATTTCGTTTTATTTTTATTTATTAAGTTTTTTTTACTTTACTTAATTTCATTTTATTTAATTTAATTTTATTTTATTTTAGTTTATTTAATTTTATTTTAGTTCAATTTATTTTATTTTTTTATTTTATATTTTACATTATTTTATTTTATTTTTATATTATTTATTTTATTTTATTTTACTTTATTTTATTTATTTTATTTTCTTTATTTTAATTTAATTTAATTTAATTTTATTTTGTTTTGTTTTATTTTATTTTATATTATTTTATCTTATTTTATTTTTATTTATTTTGTTTTATTTTATTTTCTCTTTAATTTAATTTTATTTTAATTTATTTAATTTAAATTAATATAATTTAATTTAATTTTATATTATTTTATATTATTTTATTTTATTTTATTTTTTCTTTAATTTTAATTTATTTAAATTAAATTAATATAATTTAATTTAATTTTATATTATATTATATTAATTTATTTTATATTATTTTATTTTATTTTATTTTATTTTATTTTATTTTATTTCTTTTATTTTTATTTATTTCATTTTTATTATTTTTTTGCTTTATTATAATTAATTTTCTTTTATATTATTGTTTTTATACACTATTTTATTTTACTTTATTTTTTTTATTTTTTTTTTTATTTATACATATATATTTCGTTTTATTTTATTTTAATTTTAATTTATATATTATTTTATTTTATAGTATTGAATTTAATTTAATTAATTTTTTTTTAATTAAAGTTTTTTAAAGTATTTTGTGTTAATTTTTTAATAATTTTGAAAAAAAAGCGTTATAAACATCTGTCCTATTTTTCGCAGTGTGAAGGACACACATACTTGTTCAGGGTTGAAATACATTTGCGCCTTTAATGCCAGATATTTT
>CM061524.1:97215682-97263182 GCA_030068015.2 Neoceratitis asiatica | reverse complement strand
AATAAGTGAATTCAATTTCTAGATTTCATTTTCGAAATTTGATTTGATTTTGAGATTTTATTCTGAAATTTAGATTATGAGTTTTGGTATTTTGATTTTGAAATTTCAATTTTGATATTTTGAATTAGAAAATTTGGTTTTAAAATTTTGATTTTTAAATCTAAAGTGAGAAATCTGAATAAAAGATTTTAATTTCGAAATTTCAGTTTCGAAACTTTAATTTTAAGGTTTTAATTTTGAGGTTTTGATTTTCAGTTTTGAATCTGCGATTTTGATTTCGAAATGTTGATCTTGAGATTTTGATTTTGAGATTTGATTTTTGAAATTTCGGTATTGAAATTTTGTGTTTGAGATCACTATTTTGAAATTTTCATTCTAATTTTTTAATTTGAGGTTTTGGTGTAAAGATTTCGATTTTGAGCTTTTAATTTTTAAATTCTGTTTTTGTGTTATTGATTTTGAGATTTAAATTTTGAGTTTTGATTCTGACATTTTAACTTTGAAATGTTGATTTTGAGTTGGTTTGAAGTTTCTAATATTCATAGTTTTACAGTATTCGGCGGTATCCGTAATCCTGAAATTGCTTAGATGTGCCCTTTTGAGATTGAGGTTTTCGGAGGTCCCTGCACATTCTTGCTTTGTCTTTTTCGGGCCGTAATTTTAGTTTACTTCTTGAGTGGTTTCCTTATCAGCTGTCAAGCTAGTTCATTTTAATCCCACTGAGAGGCTTCCTTTTTGTGTGAAGTCCGAAGACTTTGTTTTCTTGCTTTTCTCGAACATTTTTCGATTGTTCTGTAGTTTCAGTTCACCTTATGACTATCTTATTTCTCAGATCTCCACTCATTATGACTTAATATTTCTGGGTCTAAGTTTATGAGAAAAAAATAAAAAAGGTGAGTAGAAATCGTCGTAAGATGAACAAAACTTCTATACCTTTTACAACAATTTATGTTGAGCATAAATAATTGTATGTGGCGAACTGATAATGTGAGCGCAACAAGCGCTCAACTTCAAAGGGAGGACTCATAACAACATTGCCAACTGTCTGCACCATCGACCAGCAACGGCTCACTCAGCGCACACACGCTCTAAACATTTGTACTTTCCCCAATTGATATATATATACACGAGTATATGTATGTGTCTATGCACTGGCACTCGTATGTACCATTACTATGCGGCGCTCCACACCACATCTCAAACAACTCACAAGTCATTTAGACTGGAAGCGACTTTAAAAGTGGCTTGGCTTGGCTGGGCTATGCATGGCGCTTGCGAGTAGTTTGTACAAAGCGATGACTGCTCGTCTGCCAACAAACTTTACTTGTGTGTTGGGTGGGTGGTTGGCTGGCTGGCTGGCTGGCTGTCGGTCGTCGTTTGAACCGACCATTACAACGACCATGCAACGACAAAACAGGCTGCTACTGCTGCTGGTGTTGCTGCTTTCACATACATACAACTATCGCACTGGCCACTTGTTGGACGATGTGGCCCTTCGAAAAAAACGGCATATACATACATACATGCATATTTACGCGAGTGTATTTCTACTGCGGTTGAATGGTAGTAAGCTGATTGGCCACAGCGCGTACGGGTTGAGCAAAAATGTGGGTGGTATTTGCCGACCATTTTACTTGTTGTTTGTTCAGTTCGCCTCGGTAAGTCAATGAACCCATTTAATTTGCACATTATTTCTGCTAGCTTTGTTAGTTTTACTTGTAGATTGTTGTTGTTGCTGCTGCTGTTGTTGTTGTTGTTTTAACCGTCATATTGCACGCCGTCGTTGCCGCTTTTAATTTTCCAATTAACTAGTTACCAAATGAAAAATGCATAAGCTTATAATTTGTCATGCTGATGACCGTTCCTATCCTCCGCTAGTCCGAAGGGTACGGTAAGTAGGGTAATTTTTTTTTAAAGTACTTTGTAATAAAGGATGATCCATTTCGAGGTTCAAGGTATATTTTAAAGAGAGAGAAAAAATTCAAATTTAAAAAAAAATACCCTTTAATGGGGAATGTTTATTATAATTCGAAAGAACCTTCTTTGGCATTTATTTTTTGAAGATTATCTCTTTCAAATGTTGGCCGTGGTCCCGTCTCAGATGGTCCATCCGTTGAATCCAATTTTCGATGACTCCTTCGATCATTCCGACTGGTAGCAAGCGAATGACACGCGTGATGTTTTGCTCCAAGGCCTGAATCTAAGCGGGATTGTCCGCATTGACTTTAGACTTTATGTATCCCCACAGGAAAAAGTCTGACGGTGTGATATCACACAATTTTCGCGGCCAATCGAGCGGCCCAAAACGTGAAATTATCTGCTCATCGAAGTGTTTTCGCAATAAATCCATTGATTGATATGATGTGTGGGTAGTGGCACCGTCTTACTGAAACTAAATGTCGCGGAGATCTCAAGCTTCAATTTCAGACATCAAATAGTCGACTATCAAGGCGCAATAACGGTTGCCTTTGATGGTTACGTTCTTACCGGCATCGTTTTTGAAAAAATATATGGAAAATATGTTGTTTTTTCTGGATGAAATGACAGCTCTAGAATCTCTTCAGGTTGCTCTTCGTCCCAAGTGCGAGAATTTTGCTTGCTTACATACCCAATGAGCCTGAAATGGGCCTCATCGCTGAACAAAATGTGGTTCGAAAACATCGGATCTTCTTGGAACTTTTCAATAGCGCATAGAGCGAAGCGTTGTCGCTTGGGAAGATCCAGCGGCTTCAGTTCTTGCGCAAGCAATATTTTGTACGTTTTCAATTTAAGATATCTCATGTAAAATGCGCCAAGTCGTCCCATACGTCAGTCCCAGTTGCTGCGAGCGACGCCGAATCGACTCGCCACGGTCTTCGTGTACACTCTCAGCTACGGTCGCTATATTTTCTTCACTACGTGCTGGACGTGGTCTATTCGGTCGAATATTATCCAATAATGAATGCTGGGTTTCAAGATGGATGATGGTGTTGCGAATACTTCGCTCAGTAGGCCGATTATGTTGGCCATGAGTTGAGCGAAGCGCGCGAAACACATTCTTTACAGAACGTGAATTTTCGTAAGAAAGTTGAATGATTTGTGAACGGTGTTCAGGCCTAAGTCTTTCCATAATGAAATGCCGAACAATACTGAACAAAAATAACATGACAGCTGGACACGACTCACGCGTGGTCTGCCAAAAAAAGGCTATTGAAAAAAGTACCTCTACTTGGATCACCTTTTATATTAAATTTATACTTTACATAAATACTGCATTTTTTTACTATTTATTTAAATAATATATGTTTATTATTTATTTATTTTAAATTTTTTCCTCTCTTTCTCTCTCTTTGCAGGTAAGGCAAATTTTGTCATTAATTAATGTACCGTTAAAGGGAGGTTTAATAATGCGCGCTTTGACTAGGCGTTATTTTATGAGTTAAGTATATGTTATAGTGCATGGCATGCTGTGTGTGATTTTGACTAATGGCGTGTTGAATAATGCAAAATGGGCTGGAAAATTGTAACCACATTGTGTTGTGCGAAGAATTTCTATCGCGAAATTTATTGCGCTAAAATTTGTAATGTAAATTTTTGTAATTAATTCACAATTAACATGTAATTATAATTTTAATTTTTTTTAAAATAAGTTTTTATCTATTTTTTTCTTCGAAATATCTATGAATTAAAAAATGATAATTTTTGTTGACAAACTTACTTAAAATTTACAATTGCACATATTGGATTTAAAGTCCAGGCTAAATTGAGCATAATTTCCTCTCTCACGGTTAGGTTAGGTTGAAACGTCTGCCCAATAACCAGCTCACTTCAGCCACCGCATAGGCATATTTTGTTACCACAGTGGATATCTGGGAAGCCCACCCGTTAGTCGAAACAATGTGAGCAGTGGGAAAAATTGTTTTCTTCATCTCTTAATGACAATTCCCCTGATTTTTATCAACGTCCTCAGCACCATGCAGCAGCACGGGAAAGATGAGCTTGACTTGTAGAGTTTTTTTTCGTCCAGAGCGGACTTTATATTTCCATTGCGTACTTAATCCAAAGTAATATCACTTGGCAAATGTGGTTCTGCTTTAGATTTAAAATGTTCCTTTGCTTTCGCTATTACGCTTAACATATAATTCCAAAATGTGTTTCAGTTGGAAAGTAAGTACCTTAGGGTTTCAGGTTCTTGGTTGTAGGGTAAGCCCATACTTTTTGTTTGCCTGTCTACTAGAAGATGCCCGGTAGAAAAATCCATAATTGTGAATATCTCCACTATTTTTAGCGTAGAAAACTCTCGGCACTGTCTTTTATCTTATGTAAGCTGACACAATTCATGTCTGGATATTGTAGCAGTCTCAACCCCTACCTAACCACACTTGACACCGACATACCCAACACATGTCCCGCAGGCGACGAATTCCCGCACGCCAGTAACCACCTCTTTGCATGGCCACTCAATCCAACTCATGTAACATCCCTCTCCCTTTGGTCCGAAACCATCGAAACTGCACGTTTCCTGGGCCTCTCGTTAGATGACCCCGATGACTAAGACTGGGCCTACTTGACCCTAGGCGGGGTTGGCTAGCCGCTACAATAACAACAACAACAACAACATTTTATGTCCGCCACACTATCGTGGTCACGTTGGGACTCCTACATTTTCAGTTGGCACCGTGCGGTGAATAACTCTTATAGTGAATTGAGGGGGGGAACTTTATAAGTTCGTTCGCTATCGCTTTGTCCGGTATATTACTGTGTCCCAGTTTCAGAGGAACTGCCTAGTCATCAGTTTGATGATACGAGAGAGGAAATTGAACCATTGAGTAGGCTCATTATGCTCCCGTGCGTATTCCAACTACTCATTTGTAATCACATTGAAAGCTCTTGACGCATTTCCCTACCAACCAAGCGGGACTTCGAGGAATTGGTGTAAAAGTGGGGTTATCCGATGATTGACGCTCAGTTAAGTCAGGTAAGCTCTAATCTGAGAACGTTCTCTCAGTTTGAGTTACTCTCCACACCATGAGATACCATATGTACCTGTCGTGACTTTTCCAGAATTTAAGATCTACAGCATCCCTAATATGAATCTCGAGCAGCCGCTCAGCTACAGTGACATCCAGCATAATTAAATTAAAATCGATTCTGAGTTCGAAAATAAAAACAACTCTCGTTTAACTCGCTACACAACTTCGATTTGTAGTTTAAATTGAATACATTTTCTAATATAACTTACAATCGGCTGACGCTGCTACCCTCCGCAAACTACAGTAGTTGAATAGGAGCGATTTCGTCGAACGCTGGACTCCTGTATGGTTTGAAAGTACCAATTTCCCAATAGATGCTCTTTGTAGGAAGCTCTTTTACGAGGTTGCTACAGCTCTCATCATTGGATGCGGTTACCTGCTTCAGAGTACATCAGAATAGTTTAAATTGTTATGAGAAGATTCAAGGTTTGCGCCGCAGATACCGGGCAAGTTCCTCAGGTTCTGTATAGATTACAGAGCGAGGGTACTTGAGTGTAATTTGCTGTGTGTTCTGCGCTCCGACTCAGTTCTTGGACTACAGCAAAAGTCCCCCAAGTGCTTATTTTTGTTCTTACCGTAGAGCAGTTTTATAATCCCTGGAATATTCTTTATATAAAACTCCAAATCTCCTCTTGAAAAAATGCGGTAGCTGCGTTAGGGATCTTTCTGCTGGGTTTCCTAAGATTTTGATTTCCACTATGGCAGGTTGCTTTTTTATACCTCTAGGGAGCTTAGCAGTATAGGCTTTGTACAGTGCTCTGGAACTGGTACTACAAAGTTTACCAGCTCCTCCAATTCTTCAGTGTTCTTAGGTTTTTGGAGTACAAGAGCTACAATTTTCCATTGTACACTTTGTAAAAATAGTGTTTCCTTAAGATCGTCTAGCACCCCAACGTCATAACTGGTTCTAGCCTCCAAGAACTTCTAATTAAAGTGAAAGCATTTGCTCTATTACTAATTTGGAGACCCGAACATAAAATGCAATCCGAAAGTCACTTATATACTTCACTGATGTCCGTAGTTACTCTTGTTGCGTGGAGGACGTTCAAGTTATCTGCTAAAACCCATGACCGTGTACGATCTCTACCAATTTTATCGTGTATGCTGTGGGTATTGCCTAGTCTCGACGGGAGCTGATATACTTTAAAGTCAAAGCGCTCTAGTTTAAGCCAGTGCAGGCACTCTATAATTGATGCTCTATAAACGTTAGCCGAGCTCCTTCTCCAATTTATGGCATTAATTTAATGTTTTTTTTCTATTCAACAAATGAAGGGACGTACGCAGTTTAATATTCTAAACTCTCGCCGAACGACTGATGAATTTTTAAAAGAAAATTTCTATATCATGCCAGGATTAAACTCAGGAGGGATTGAAATTCAGTACGTGCACAAAAGATTTTTCTATAGCGGTCACATGGAAAATAGGTTAAGCCATAAATTTAATTATAAGAAATGAAAACGAGAAAAAAAGTGTGTAGGGAAAAGCCATAAAATGTTCAACCGATTAACATCAAAACGCATTTACCACAAACCTCCTTAAATATGTATGTTTGTATATGCGTAAAAGGCATTAAACTCAATATTCCTGTCTAGAAAAAAAGGAAAATAACTTAAACAAATAAAATCGATGCTTGCCTTACACATCAGTAAGCATGTTAATATATATATGAACCTGCTTGTTGATCAGAACACATGCAGGAAGGAAGTATCGGGTTCCTTGTACATAAATGCGCGCCATTAAACCTTCAACGCATCATTTATTTCAAATTACTTACGGAATTTTCACAACATGCGAGTTAATATGGAAAATAAAACAACATTATTACACATACATATATGTAACGGTAATTATTAAAAAAAAAAAATTAAAAAAAATTATAAAAATAAAAAAATAAAAAAATAAAAAAAATAAAAAGAAAAAAAATTCGTCAAACAAGTAAAGACGTAATCAATTTACCAGCATTCATTCAACTAACGAGCACGAAAATTTCAAAAATCTAAAGGAAAAATTATGTAGTAATGAGATCTGAGTGCATTTTTGCCGTATTGAGAAGACTTCACATTAAATATTTATGTTGTATTTAGTAGTTGAATGATAGATAGACTTTTTCAACTCTAAAGATTTCTTCTTCTTAAACTTAGCGTAGGTACCTCACACAATGGAAACACCAAGTGAAGCCAGGTCTTTCTCAACCTCATCCTTCTGACGAAGTGAAATTCTTTTTGTAAAGGGTATTTTTTTATAGAGGTATAGAACTTTAAGTTGCAATAAAACAACGACGGATTGTTCGATTGACATGAATTTTATTTATCCGAAAGATAATCTTGTGGCATTACATTTTAAATATGATTTCTGGCATATGACCGCCACGGCTGGCGCGGATGTAGTCCAATCTGGACGTCCAATTTTCGATGACTTTTTCCAACATTTGTGGCCGTATATCGGCAATAACACGGCGAATGTTGTCTTCCAAATGGTCAAGCGTCTGTGGCTTATCCGCATAGACCAATGCCTTCACATAGCCCCACAGAAAGTAGTCTAGCGGTGTTAAATCACAAGATCTTGGAGGCCAATTCACAGGTCCAAAACGTGAAATTAGGCGGTCACCAAACGTGTCTTTCAATAAATCTATTGTGGCACGAGCTGTGTGACATGTTGCGCCGTCTTGTTGAAACCACATCTCCTAGACATCATGGTTATTCAATTCAGGAATGAAAAAGTTAGTAATCATGGCTCTATACCGATCACCCTTGACTGTAACGTTCTGGCCACCATCGTTTTTGAAAAAGTACGGACCAATGATTCCACTAGCCCATAAAGCGCACCAAACAGTCAGTTTTTCTGGATGTAACGGTGTTTCAACATACACTTGAGGATTACCTTCACTCCAAATGCGGCAGTTTTGTTTGTTGACGTAGCCATTCAACCAGAAGTGCGCTTCATCGCTAAACAAAATGCGTTTATGAAAATCGGGAACAACAGTAATCTCGTTTTGGGCCCATTCAACGAATCTACGCCTTATTTGATGATCGTGAGTCTATTCATGATGAATTGCCAAACCAAACTGAGAATAAATCACTTGACAGCTGTTAAATCGGTCGCCATCTTGAAAAGTAATGCCAACTTAAAGTTCTATACCTCTGTAAAAAACACCCTTTACCTTACGTGAGCATTGAAATATTATATTATCTTAGTTCCGAAGAATGTATGTACTAAAAGTAGAAGAGACCCACCAAAATATGTACAGAGCGGATCGGAATGACTGGCTGAGTTCATTTAGCCATGTTCGTCTATCTGTATTTCCGCTTGTCCGACTATCCATCTGTTTACATGCAGACTAGTCCCTCAGTTTTTGTCATATTTCATACAAACTTGTTGCGCAACTGTCTTTTTATACGGTACCGGTACCTACACCAAAACCTTATAAACTTCTCCCTAGATGCCCTACTCGTCCTATTGCTCAGCAACCGTGAGTGATAGAGAGCCGTGCTTTGTTGCATATTCTATTACAATTAAATACCTATCCAACGGTATGCGTATCAATACGTTTTCGCTACCCCTGTATGTTTTTTTTCGATTTAAATTTTTATTAAATTTTTTCCTTCGATATTAACATTACAATAAATTTCCTAAGTTTTGTTTAACTTTTTAGAGAATATTTGTTTAAAATAACTTTTTATTATACCAATGATATCGCGAATGGTTGACTACTGCTAGGAAATCTCCAATAGAATCTTTAAACCATTCTTTATGTATCATTACACATTCACCCAAAGCAATAAGTCTCATTTTTGAATGCTTCAGCTCCGCATTTGCAGTACTTCCATCAGGTCGCAAAACTTCATGAGTCACTTATATTAAAATTTTCTTAAACGAGTTGATTCTTTTCAAAAATTTGTTGAAATCTCTCTATATTGATACTCTATATTGACATCTTTTAAATTAAACTTTCGGGCAAATGGCAACCCTCTTAAAAATAATTTCGCATTAAGCCTTTCTTAAATATCTTCAATTAATGAAGATAATATTGCATTATTTATTATCTCAATCATTTGATCGAATGGCCTCCACGACTTCTTTTGCAAAAACGAATTCGATGAACCCAGTTTTTGAACACTTTATCCACTAAATCAAATCGTATGTCACATGAATAGCACGTTCAATATTCATTTTTAAAGTTTGAAGAGAGTCTGTTTTATTGCTAAAGACCTATGACTTCAAATAACCCCACAAGAAGTAGTCTAATGGTGTTAAATCACAACTTATTGGAGGCCATTCAATGACATAATTTCTTGAAATAATCGAATCTTCAAACGTTTCTCGCAATTCGGTTCTTGCACGTGCTATGTGACACGTAGCCCCGTCTTGGTGGAAGAACCAGATGTTGTTAAGATCAACTTCTTCCAATTGCGGCCAAAAAAAAGTTGATTATCATCGATCTATACCGCTCTCCATTGACGGTAACTAAAGTGCTATCAGCTTCATTTTGAAAGAAGTACGGACCGATGATTCCACCAAACCAAAAACCACACGAAATTGTCAATTTAGGTGAATGTATCGGTTGTTCATGAATAATTTGTGGGTTGTCTTCGCACCAGAAACGACATTTTTTGTTTATTGACCACTCACCACTCAGATGAAAGTGAGCCTCATTTCAGAAGATGATTTTCTTAAAAGAAATCGTTATCGTTTTCAAGTTGTTCCAAGGAAAAATCAGCAAAGTTGTTCCTGCGTATATCTTGCCATGATGAATTTGTAAACATTTCTGAATACAATAGGGGGATTTGCTATGTCTAGGAAATGTTTACTATATGAATATTTCCTATGAAATTGTGCTAGAGAACGAGAGCACCCCTGTTGTAAAATTCTGATATATTCAAGTGAAACAATAACAACCACACAGGCACAGGGTTGCTGTTTCCTTCGCAGGGTTGTTTTTTCCTTCTTGCTAGCCGTGGGAAATAAATATACGTAGGTTTTGGTATAGGATATTTTTCCTATCGTAGCATATGAGTTCTTCATGTGTTTTGTTGTTGTGCCATAGCATGCATTTCCTAGACTTAGAGAATACAACTAATGGAAAAAAATTACAGATCATGACATATTAAAAATGGCCAAAACGACACCCCGTTGGAAAACCCTTTATATGATATATAGTGTGTAATATTTTCTGAAGGCCAACACATCTAGTAATAAATTTTTGAATTTATTTTCAAAACTAAGCTATACTTTCATTTTTAGCTCCTCGCAAAGTTTTCATGTCCTGACGCAGTTGTTCATGTTGTGCATGTCCAACCAAAAATCAGAAAACTCGTTCAGTCATATACCTTCAGTGACAGGAACCTATGGGGTAAGCAGAGCTACTGAAGTTGAAGTGAGAGATCAAATGTCGTACATAGATGCGACCCATACCTTCATCACGGAGGAAGCTTGCCTTCTAAGCAGCAGATCTTGCTGAAGGCGGTATTTAGTTTTCATGTCAATACTGGTCGATTCAAAAATGTCTATTTAAACTGACAATCCACGCAGTCAAGTCAGTGAAATCGAATTGTTTCCGCATTCACCGTATTCTCCAGATCTGGTCCGGAGCGACTATTTCATGTTCTCAGATCTCATCATTGAAGATATGATCGCCGAAACTGAGTCTTATTTGGAAGCAAAGGACAAATCGTACTATAATCAATGTATCACCTTTGAGTGGAACTACGTTGAATAAAAAATGTGAATTTTGCCAAAAAAAATGTATTTTACTATGGTAGGCCGGGGACTCTTCAATTGACCTGTTGGCTTTGCATAGAAAGTTGTTGACTTCCAGAACATCATCCGTCTACCGACAGTGTTTACCTTGCTTCAGTTGTTTCCTTACTCTCCACTGGGGGTTTCCATGCGATGATGATGATGACAGCATCGCCGACGTGTAGGTGGCTAGGGGTTTGTTAGTGAGAGGTGAGGAGCGTCATTTCGTTTGATTAGCACTCAAGCTGCGCATCCATACTCTTTTTTAGGGCCACACGTGTTTGTTGCCACATTTACAGACGACTTAATATCGAAAAAATTTCAGAACAGATGGTAACTCTACTGAATGAGAAGCTGAACTATTTTCGAGTTCTCTACAATACACCAAAAAAAAAATTCTTCTAAATTGGTTTAGCTGTTTAGAGTAAATTTAGTCCCAATTCGGGAATGTTGAAAGCGGTTGTACGTAGAGAGTTTGAAATATCGTTCCACAGTTTCTATGTTCCGAGGTGTTGATGAGCGCTCTCAACGAGCAATGCATAATCACACCTTATACATTCATACTAACAATTTTAGATATTTTCCTCTCCTATCCACCCCCATATTGACTAGCCTCAATGCGTCCGCCTGTCTGCAATTCCCTTGACAAATTCATAAAAGGCTTTTAGCCAAACGTACGTCCACTAAAAGCCATAACGAACTAAGCTACAAACACACATGTACAGATGTAGATATGTATAAACATTTTTACAACAAAAACTTTTAAGCGCGCTCATTACCCATTGCTAGCGTAAAGTTAAGCCACAGAACGGGTTTTGAGTATTTTTGTTGTTGCTATTTTACGCCATTTACAACGCCATTGCCAATAGGTTACTCATACGACCTGTTGGACAGTAATCTATCACCAGAGCTTTAGCTTTAACGAGCAAATATCAAAATGCAAACATACAGACATACACACAAACCTTTTCATTGTGCGTGCGTATGTGTGTGTTGAGTTTAAATGAAATGAAATGACCAAATGCCGCAATGGAATTTGCGCTTTGAGCTCCAAATGATTGAAGCAAAACTCAAAAATATGCACAACGAACTACTTTAGCCACATTAAGTGGATGTAAAGAGTTCATTGTATTCAAATGGAACGCTAAGCTCTGGGAAAAACGCAGCGCAAAATTAGCAAAGCAAATATGCAAAGGCAGACAGAGCTGGTAGAGGTTATGTTTCGTTGTGCAGCACAGATGGGTTGCAAAAGCAACGGTGTTAATGAATCGATCTGTCTCTTCCAGATATTTTGTTTATTCTGATTTATTTATCTCGCTTTGGGATGCTCATAGAGGTTAATTTTTAATTTTTTAATTATTTTTAATTTATTTCTTTTAATTTTTTTTTTTTTTTGGTTCAAGTATTTTTATATTGAAAAGTTATAAGAATATTCTCTGCTCTTCCGCCGTTCAGCTCGTTAGCACAGCTCTCACCGACTTTACCTAAGGTCCAGCTGCCCGGAATAATTCCGCAGTCAGCCAGAGTTAACCCATCGACTGAAACCGATTCAAGTGTGGCTGATTTCGGAAAGTTGAACATGTATCGGTCTTATGGAAAAATAACTCATCGATATTGAAAGAACAGTAAACCTTTCTAAATTAGTCTCGAGAACACCATAACTGAGTTTTAGATCATTACGGGCTTTGTCTGATGTCCTTAAATAAGATTAAGCTCGACAGTAGAATGCAATTTCACTATAAAACGAAAGACAGTCCAGAAATCTGGCCGGACCGATTGCGAGTTTCCAAAGGAAAATTTCCGGAGCGACCCTTCCTCAATTTAGCTTAAATCCTGCCTTGAAGACGTTCACAGCTCTTCACATTTAGGCCTTTCGCCATATCCAGCCACTCTTAGAAGGCATGCAGGCAGAGAGGATGTGATCTGTACATTCAGAAATTATTTCAATACTGTGTAGAACTACCTTGTGTATAACCCTTGAGTCTTACAGTAAGATAGTTTTGCTAACCCTTATCATATTCCTCGCAGCGTTCGTATTTTTCACAGGCCCAGCATTAAATTGAACACCCATATTTTGGTATTCCTCAGTATGTCTTATGTTGATCCTCACCAGATGGTCTTCCATCAGATATACGACAACTCTTTGGGATTTTCAGCTCAGTTAATGTAACTACAACACAGCTCCCTTCACCTGTCATCGATTAATAAACTGCTGTAAAATTTTTGAGCAATTTCCGCCAGCTAGTTTCTCTTCGACAACCATTAAAAGCAGAAAACCTCGTGTATTTCAACGAAAAAGAAATAAAAGTGAATTTCGTGTGGTGATTAAGCATTATTTTTGCGTAAAAAACCATCACCAAAACGAAGAAAAGGCTTGATAAATGCTATAGAAACTCTGCACCATCAACTCCAGTACTTCAGATGTAGTTTATTGAGTTCCGTTGTGGTCACACTAGTACAAGTGACGCCGAACGTTCACATCGCTCAAGAGCTTTAGTCACGTCAGAAATCGTCGATTAATGATAGTGGACGATCGGAGAGCAAACGAGCATGAGGTGGCTGAGGCTGTAGGCATCTGAACTAAGTGGTTCCATTCCACATTTTACATGAAGTTTTCGACATGAAAAAGCTCTCCGCGCGATTGATGCCACGATTTTTCACACACGACCATAAGTGCAAGCGTGTAACCAATTCAAAGCAGTATTTGGCGATGTTCAACCGCAATCCAAATGAATTTTTTGCGTTTCGTCGAAAAATGTATCCAGCACACCACACCAGAGACCAAAGATCAATCATTTCAGTAAATTTCTCAGGGTGAACGTGCACAAAAAAAGACCACCATGTTGGGTCGGTCAGCCAACAAGATCAAGGTCACAGTTTTTTAGGAGGCACCAGGTGTATGATCACCTTGAATAGGGTAAAGCGATCACCGGCAAATATTATTTCAAGCTTTCGGACAGATTCGATATTGATTTGAAGCTGAAACGAGCGCATTTTGCGAAAAAAAGTGCTCTTTCATCAGAACAATCCACGGGTGCACATGTGCATAATCATCAAAGGCAAAAATTCAAGAATTGAGCTACGAACTGCTACCCCATCCAGAATATGCTCCAGATTTAGCACCGTGCTGGGCTGGGCGTTAAGAGATTCGGGTCGAACGAAGCGTTCATTACAGAAACAAACGACTATTTTGGGGGGAGCTAGCCCCTGTGTATCATATTTTGTCATGTATCTTCAATAAAACTCCACCTTTCATTGAGGGAAAAGTTGCATCAGGAAATTTGTGTATCTCCTAGCCATTAAAGAAAACCTCTGCCTTATTACGATCAACTTCATTTCGGCACGTGTTGTCTTAACAATAAGAGCAACATAGTCTAGGGCACTCCACTCAGTCTGGACAATTCTGTCCAAGGTTAGAGAGTATTTGGCTCCAAGCCGTTATTTATTTTCTCCGCCTAGTAAGAATATTGGAGTCTATCGATTTTCCCTAACAGTAGGCGCTTTGAACCGTAGTCGAGCAGTTAAGCTCCGTTATAATCGTATCATCCTCAGCCAGGCGAACGCTACCATGAAAAAGACTAGCATGAAAAAAATTCTTGTTAAATACTATAAGGTGTTCAGATTAATTCGGTGCGTTCTCAAAAGATGGCTCCACCTGCAAGTTGTGGCCGATCTTGGACGCGACTATTTTCTGACAACAACAGATTTGTATCAAATAAACAGCATTTCCGGAAAGCGTCTTGGCCAAGCCAAAAAGTTTGAAGATGAGGAATTTGAGGCTTTACTGGATCAAGATTCATGTAAAATGCAAACGGAACTCGTTATCGACTACAACTAATGCGTTTGAGCCGTACGTTGCGCGAAAAACGACCAGGAACGATCGAAAGGCATGACAAGTTGATTTTGGAACATTACAACGCTCGACCCCACATAGCTGTAACATCCTAAAACTACCTGGAAAAGCTAAAAAGGGAAGTAATACCCCAAACGATGAATTCTCAACTTGCACTCCTGCTTTTCGAGAGAGGTTTTCAACAATAACAAGAAAAGAGCTGGTGCGATGAGGCTTGTCATAGTAGCTAGGTGGAAGGTAAAAAGACTACCTCCCTCCCAACGGTTCGATCGACCACAATACGTGCGAGTTGGGATCGATACCTAGAGCTGGAGAGTGAAACAAGACGCGATAGTATACAAAAAAAAAAAAAAAAAAAATAAATAAATAAAAATAAAAATAAAAAAAATAATGAAAAAATTAAGAAAAAAGGAGACTGAAATGCATGAGTGTGAAGACCTTGAGAAGCGGATAGCGTTAATGCTCAAAAATTCTGTGATAAGATGCGGCGACTTACAGTAGGTTTGAGGATCGTAGTATACACAGAGAAGAGTCAAGCAGGTAGTCTGGTGGCCGTTGTCCAAAACACGCTGATTTTTTGGAATGACCACTTCTCCAGCCCTTTGAATGGCAATGAAAGTGAAACTCTCCGTGTGTTGACGAAATTTAAACAGCGATTAACCGTTTAAAGAATCTTCTTCTTATGGATTGGGCAGAGCAGACTGTGGTTACAAATGCCGAGCATATCTATGTCCTCCTGTATTCAGCTGGTAATCCAACGGTTTTAGCCGCTTTGTCATTCTTTGAGTGGGCAATCACTGTTCGAACTTCAACATGGACGATTCCTGGTATGTCTCCTTCCGAATACTGGCTATTTCTATGTATGCTAAACGAATTGTGGAGTTACCGGTTCGGGTCTTCTGAAGACATCCATTGGATCGAGAACAGAGAGAGCTCATTTTTTAGAGATGATATTTGAAAATTAACAGAGATATGGGGAAAGTATTCGCTGGACGAAGGATAGTACTTTTTTTTCCAAAAAAAAAAAAAAAAAAAAAAAAAAAAAAAAAAAAATTACTTAAAAATGTAAAAATGTGCCGAATTAATTTGTACACTCAATAGTATTTTAAAGACGAAATAATACCAGTTCGTTTAGCAAGTCACTGTGTAACAGCTCCTGGTGAGTAAGGTGGTGGTGAGGGAAATCATAATAAATTCCGCCAACACACAACTTGTTTGTTGTTGTTATTGCTAGTACACCACAGCTGAATTTCATTTCATAGGGAAAAGCTCTGTCTCAGCATGTCATTGCTCGTTACATCACCACAATTGCTGAGTGGTTAGAGGTTATTACTATATTGCATGAGCTTCACGGTTCGTATCCCGCTGCAAGCGAATTCATTTTCAGCTTTATTTTTGGTTTCTAATTCAACTTAAATGTACTAGTATTTAACTAGTATGAAACTGGTTTTCACGCACAACAAAAACTGCCTTGTTGCATATTTAATAAAATCCCTTTCTCTTTGGTACCAACCTTCTGAAAATGCTCGTTTTCTGATCCTTCCCAATTGGAGTTATTAGATGCTGCAACAACAACTCATAACCAAATCATATATGGGGGATGGATATGAGATATATTTGTATCTAGTGTTCTAGAAGTGAGTACACTCCGAGATCCGACTACACCGCTTCGCTCGGACTACCCACTTCTGTGAAACGATGAACGAGCGTCAAAAAAAAAAGATGGGTAGATGTCACTAGCAACTTTCCCTCTGTTCCTCTCTCTCTCTCTCTTCCTCTATAAAGAAGATAGAATATGCAGAGAGGATGACAAAAGCCTAGGCCGTGACTGATTGAGGCGAAATATTGTCCTTCATTCTGAATATTTCAGATTGTGCTTCTCGATAGAGGAAGCTTCAATCTCAAATCGAAGCGCGTCGAGTTCCTAACCTTTATTATGTTGGAAATCATGTGCTCCTTGGAATCTACTCGAGGTTTAAGTGCGGGTGTTACTTTGTTTCATTGAGATTATCTCTGGTCTTGATCAACTGATCAGCACTTTATTTTTAATTTTTATATAAATGAACTAGTATTTAACTAGTATGAAACTGATGTATAGTCGAATAATTGATAGTTCGTAGGACATCGCCATGTTAAAAATATCAGTTGTTTTCACCGGAAAAGATGAAAGCTGAACTAGTTAGTTAGTGAAAAAAATGCAAACTAGTTCGTTTCTAGTTAACAACTAGTATTTTTCCTTGAAGGCTACATATAATCAAGCCATTACATGCATATTCAATAACATTTGTTGATGTTTTGAGGTTTCGATGCTTGTATATACGTACAGGCGTGTGTGTATGCGTGTGTGTATGTATGTGTGTTGGCTCCGACCAAAATGCAAATGGCTTAAATCATTTATTAACTTAATTATAAACTTTACGTGTTGCTGCTTGCGGTTTGAATGAGACAAATGGTACAACACACGTACGCCGCATTGGTTGGTTGACAAATTGTTGGTGTATATCTGTATGTATGTGTGTGATATTTTCATTTTGCAAATAGTTTTTGCATACACAAGCCGTTAGTGTGAATGTATAAATACCTCGACATAAATTATTCATGTGAATTTAAGTTTATAATACATCATTGAGTGTTTGGGGAAGAACATTTCTGCAGCCCACTTTATTTCAGTCTTAAAGAAAACATAGCGGATGGGGAACCCGAACCCCAAAGCGATGACGATAGACAGTTGGATAGATAGACGCACCAGCAATCGTCTATCTAGAAGTTCGAATATCAATTGTCCGCTAAAAAATAACAAAGCTTCGAAGACCGTTGGCTTACCAGCTGAATACAGGAGAAAGTAGATATGCTAGGCGATTGTAACCACAGCGTGCTCTGCCAAATTCTTGAGAAGAAGATTATTTACGCGGGCAAGCGCTTTCAAATTTCGTCTATTTCACTTTAACTGTCATTCAAAAGACTTGGAAAATGTTCCCTCCATCAACTCAGCTTGTTCTGGACATCAACTACTAGATTACCTCTTTGATTCCTAGGTGGGTATACTACCGTCCTCAAAACCGCTGTAAGTCGCCACATCTTATCACAGAATTGTCCAACTTTACACCTATCGGCTGGCTTCTCAAGCTCTTAATATTCATGCATTTCAGCCTCTTTTTGTCTGCAAACACGTCTTACTTCACTATTCACCTTTAGGTATCGAACCCATCTCACACGTGTTTGGTTAATCCAACCGTTGGGAGGAAGGATGTCGTTTTTACTCTCCACTGATGTATGACAAGCCTCATCGCCCAAGCACTTTTCCACGCCTAGTCGAAAACCTCTCGCGGAGCGCAAGTCGAGTTAAAAACCGTTCGCCTGTCTGTTGTGTTTTCAGCTTTCCGACGTCGCACCTTCATGTTGTTTGTTGACGGAAGTTCTTTGCTGCCTAGGCGCTGATGCATATCTTCGCTGCGACAAGATGGTGAACCGTATCGATGTAATAAGCTCGGAAAATACGCAAATCTGGAGCTTTGAGGACATATCCTACGTCTACCACAATATGATCGATTTGGTTGTGCGACTTTCGATCCGGTTACAGTCATCCAAACCCTAAGTCGAGCTCCGGCCAAGTCAAAGTGCTCTCGGCCCTTTTGGTGTTGGCGGTGTTTCATCATAGAGGCTCAATTATACGAATGTTGTACTGAAGATACCTTTCCATCCTACATATATAGGCGATTAGTAACAGCTGAAGCGATTTTCGGCCGTGCTCCTCCTCCTTCCTTTGAGATATGCGGCAAATGAAGTGACCTACATTTTATTCTAACTCGCCGATAAATTTTTGTGAGGAGCTTTTATTTCATATCAGAAATACACTCGGAGGACTTGACAATCCCCGCCGTGGAGCGTATTCAATTAGAAAAGTAAATTATAATTTAATTGTTGGTCGAACCTGAACTCAATTCCTGGTCTTCCGAAAGGTAGTACGTACTGCTAACCACTCGGATACTGCTTTCTAGCCCGTCCTGCTGTCAAAAGTGTTCAGTATGATTTTGATATCGTGATATCGGGGGCAGCGCTTGTTCATAGGTGAATTCTAGACGCTTATAAAACGCAACTTTCGACTCATCATTAATCATCCTTGCCTTTCGGCGAGCCGTGATGCTAATCTTCGATAAATTAAATAACTACGATTTGATGCGGATTATGGATAGACGTTCATCCACCAGGGTAAATGGCAGGACTCGGCGACGGAGTTTCTCTTCCATCACAAACCCAACACCGAATTTGCGCTCCTTCATTTATAGGACTGCTGTAATATATGTCACAAGCACTTACTATCTTCCATACTTGTCCCGTTTATGGCGCCCCTTGGCCGACGTTGAGCTTAGCTTTAGTTTTAGCGAGGACACCAACTTGCATAGCAGCACCTTTGCAATTAAGAGGCCGGACGTCCAGGCGGCGTGATTCTTGCAACGTTTGCAGGGTTCGCCATCTAAAGTGGGGTATCTCATCCGAGGCAGCGTCGTTAAGCTTTTCATTGGAGCTGAGTATTGCCTAGGTCAGCAGAAAACCTAGATGTAGGAGGATATATAAAGGGTGATCCGAGTAGAGGTACTTTTTTCAATAGCCTTTTTTGACAGATAACGCCTAAGTCGTGTCAAGCAGTCATGTAATTTTTGTTCAATATTGTTTGGCGTTTCAACACGGAAAGACTTACGCCTGAACTCCGTTTACAAATCATTCAATTTTATTACGAAACTTCATGTTCTGTAAAGAATGTATTTCGCGCGCTTCGTTCCACTTATGGTCAACATCGGCCTACTGAGCGTACTATTCGCAACACCATCACCAATTTTGAGATCCAGCATTCATTATTGGATAATATTTGACCAAATAGACCACGTCCAGCACGCCGTGAAGAAATTATAGCGGCTCCGTAACTGGGAGTGTACACGAACACCGTGGAGAGTCGATTTCGCACCGTTCGCAGTAACTCGGATTAACGTCTGGAACGACTTTTCACATTTTACGTCGAAATCTTGCATCAAAATACAGTTTGTGCAGGAGCTGAAGCCGCTCGACCTTCCCAAGGGACATCGCTTCACATTATGGACTCTTGAAAAGCTCCAAGAAGAACCGACGTTTTCGAGCCAAATTTTATTCAGGGATTAGCCACATTTCTTGCTCAATGAGTGTGTAAACAAGCGAAATTGCCGCATTTGGGACGAAGAGCAATATGAAGAGATTCAAGAGCTGCCATTTCATTCAGAAAAACCAACGGTTTGGTGTGGTTTGTGGGCTGGTGGAATCATCGGTCCATATAAAAAAATAATTCAAAAATGATGCTTGTGGCGACCGTTATCGCGCCATGATAACTGACTATTTGTTGCCTGAAATTGAATCTCGTGATCTCCGCGACATTTAGGTTCAACAAGACCACAGCGCCACTTCCAACACATCGCATCAATCAATAATGGATTTATTGAGAGCACACTTCGGTGAGCAGATTATTTCAATTTTGGGCCGGTCAATTGCCCACCAAGATCGTGTGATATCACACCGTTAGACTTTTTCCTGTGTGGAGATGTAAAGTTTCTATGCTGATAAGTCGGCTTCGATTCAGGCATTGGAGCAAAACGTTACGCTTGTCATGCGCCAGTTACCAGTCGGAATGCTCGAACGAGTCATCGAACTCAATTGGACTCAACGGATGGACCATCTGAGACGTGGCTGTGGCCAATATTTCAAAGAGATAATTTTCAAAAAAATAAATGCCTGAGAAAGTTCGTTCGAATGACAATAAACATTCCACATTAAATTTGAATTTTCTGTGTTTTATTTTTCTTTAAAAAAAAGTAGGGAACCTCAAAGTGGTTCACCTGTTACTCGTATGAGAGCACCAAATCTAATTGCATAATTTCTGCTTTTTCACTTCATTTTTTTTTACTCCAAATTGACTATTATGCCACTGGCTTCAAAGTTTCCATTGCACCATTACATACATACGTACACTCTTATATATTTATATGTGCTTTTCACTCGCTTTTCTCTACTCCTACCGTTTAGCTATTGTATGCTTGTGTGAATGGAGACTAGCAAATGTTATTCCATTTCAATTCTAATAAAAAAATTGCATGCTTCTATGAATTCGGAACGTATATTAATTTCAAAAGTTGCTACATGTGTGTGTGTGTGTGTATGTGTGTGCACATGCACATATACACTGGTGAATTTATTTATTTATTTATATCTATGTGTTTGTATTTGTATAGTATTGTTGCTATCGCAAACAAGTGATATAGCCAACTGCCCGAGCAAATACACACACACACACACATCAAGAAATACTCACATTAAATTTATATACAAATATTTTATAACCTCACGTAAGGATATGGATATGCTTGTTTATGTGTGTGAATTGCATATGTGAAAATATATGTATGTAGGTATGTATGAATAAGCTGACGCAAGCATTCGTACGTAAGGCCGAATCGTCAAATGAATGAATATGAGAGCACAGATGAATGTATGCATGTATGTTAGTATATAAATGACCGAATGAACGTATGAATACCTGAGCGCTCTTGCATTTGTATACCGTTATGCATTGTATGTATGCACTCACACTGTATATTGGCATCAATAGTCTAAGCCAAACTTGGTTTAGTAGCTGCTGAATGAATGGCACAGCGAGGCTCTCCGGTTTTTTGTTTTTTGTTTCGTTAACTCTTCTACCCTACGCTCCTCAACTCAAGCTGCCCCTACTTGTATGCTATAGAAAATGCTCGCAACTCCTGTTGCATGATGGGGCATTCATTCATTCTATTTATTTATGTATTGTATAAATGATACACCTGTGCATGCGCACACACACACACACACATACACATATACATAACAATATATATATGCATGCTCGTACCACAAATTCCCTAGTAAGCCTTCGCATTTTGTGGAAATCTCTCTCTCTCTCCACATGTGTGCATGTGAAATTTACATTGGCTAACTACATACACACATATAGAGCATATACACACACACATACATATGCATTTACGGCAATGTTTATAAAAAATTTTGTTTTCAGCTCAGTATCATCGCATAAAGAAGTTGGCAAATATAGATTAAACATTTAATTTTTATGGCTTTAAGTACTGTAGAAGCTTCTGGGGAAGTAAAACTCATTCATTGAAATTAGTTGAGTTTCGAAATATTATCTCAGTATTTTTGCAATAGACTATGTATGAATTTCGAGTCCATAAAGCCCGTTTGTGCTTATCCCTTTGCATGACTCAAGACAGAAATATATTTTGAGATCAAAGGATATTTAAGTTTTGAGCGGCTGCTCTTGAGCTTTATACACCAAAAGCTAGCACTAAACGAAACATGCTTAAGAAAAAAAAAAATCGTCGATATAGGTCGATAAAGCGCTGTACGATATAGTTGGGTGCATTCCTGCGTCTTCCTCCACATAGAAGTGTCTTTTTGCAACCTTCTTACACAATCTGGAACAGAAGCGCTTCAAGAAATAGCTCTCGTACAGCACACAGCGAAGCTCGCCTTGAGTCTTTCCTGAAACACAGTATCATCTTCGCTTAGATGGACAGTGGCTGTGTCATTAGACAAACCACAAGGCTCACCTTTCTTCTAACCTGCCTCAAAACGACTTTTATATTAATGAGTGATCCACTTCGAGGTTCCCTACTTAAAAAAAAAAAAAACACAGAAAATTTAAATTTAATGAAGAATGTTTATCATCTTTCTGAAAAAAATTCTTTCCCATTTATTTTTTTTGAAGATTATGTCTTTCAAATGTTGGCCGCGGCTACGTCTCAGATGCTTCGATGACTCGTCCGAGCATTTCTACTGGTAACTGGCGAATGACATGCGTGATGTTTTGCTCCAAGACCTGAATTGAAGCGAGATTGTCCGCATAGACTTTAGACTTTACATATTCCTACAGGAAAAAGTCTAAAGGTGTGATATCACACATACTTCGTGTCCAATCGATCGGCCCAAAATGTGAAATTATCTGCTCACCGAAGTGTTCTCTCTATAAATCCGTGTTGTTGAAAACAAATGTCGCGTAGATCACGAGCTTCAATTTTAAGCATTAAATATTCGGTTATCATGGCGTGATAACGGTCGCCATGTTGTTTACATACCCATTGAGTCAGAAATGGGCCTCATCGCTGAACAAAATTTGGCTTGAAAACGTCGGATCTTCTTGGAACTTTTCGAGAGCCCATAGAGCAACGCAATGTCGCTTGGGGAGGTCGAGCGGCTTTAGTTCTTGCAAAAGCTTTTTGTACGTTTTCAATTCAGGATCTCGAGGAAGAATGCGCCAAGTCGTCCCATATTTCAGTCTAAGTTGCTGCGAACGGCGCCGAATCGACTCTACACGGTCTTCGTGTGCTGGACGTGGTCTATTCGGTCGAATATTGTCCAATTATATGTGTTAGATCTCAAGATGGGTGATGGTGTTGCGAATAGTACGCTCAGTAGGCCGAAGCGCGAAGCGCGCGAAACACATTCTTTACAGAAAGTGAATTTTCGTAAGAAAATTTGAATGACTTGTAAACGTTGTTCAGGTGTAAGTCTTTCCATGATGAAATACCAAACAATATTGAACAAAAATAACATGACAGCTTGACACGACTCACGCATGATCTATCAAGAAAAGGCTGTTGAAAAAAGTACCTCTACTTGGATCACCCTTTATACTGAACAAAGAAATTCTTTTAGCAGGCAAATTAACTAGAAATACTTAAAGCCTGGAGATAACTCTCTCTACTGCAATTGCCGATTTGTAAGCAGTACGTACTACCATACGGAAGATCAGGGCTTGTTTTCTCGTTCGACCAACACCCAAAGTTTTAGAAAATTATTAAAGAAAAAGTTTATTGTTTTAATTGCGCTCGCCTCACGTTAATTAACGCCAAACTCTCGGACAGTATCTCTGACGGGAAGTAAAGGCTCTTTATAAAAATTAATCAGTCGTTCGGAGGCGGCGTACGTTCCCCATTTTGAGGGTAGCAAACTGAACTGAAGCCGTGACATGGCAGATAGATTTAAGAAGGCCATAGTAGTAGTGTATATTTACAAAGGAATTCTTGCCAATGTGGAGATTTAGAACTGAATATTGTCGCTGGTTGTTAGATCCACAATCCACGGCGTCACTCTCAAAAACTAATTTCCGGTGCAAACTTTAGAGAATTGAGCGATCTGCAGCTATCCTAATAGCAGTAACTCCACCATGTACTCCCTAACATCCCATGGAAGCTCTGCTGAGTTTCCTTCCTCTAGACCTCTACTTGTACGAAGGACGCGCTAACAAAATGAAGAGTCTTTCTAAACACAATAAACTATGCGCATGATGCTGGATGAGTTCACATGAAACGTGACTAAGTAAATACAGCCAGCGGTGGATGCTAAAATTTTAAAACCTTTAATCCTACTCTCCATCAGTATAACGTCGGATAAAACAAAACACTGTGTGAAGAAGAGGAAAAGTCTGTCGAGTCCAAACTTCATAGCCACTGCGACATCAGTTCCTTGGGAAAAACTTTTTTATTTGTTTCGCTTACCTAGCTCTTAGCTAATATAGCAGGCTCTTAGCTTTTGTAAGGTACCATAAAAGGTACGAGCATTTCAGAAGGTGTTAGGAACCTTCAAGGCGATCTCACAATGGACCGATAGGCGTATGTTATTGCCGTTCCGAATGTCTTGTCAATCATCGATTTAACTAAATTATAATGTATGTAGTGTCAGATTCCAGCAAAAAGATAATCATTAATATGATTAAAATATAAAATCGGCGGAATGTAGGGCGTGAGTAGAGGATGAATTTCGAGCATATCATTTCTCAGGCATAAACCGATTGAGATGAAATAAATTTTGAATATTGGTCACACCAGAAATCGAAACCCGGCATGGTAGTTCGCACTGCTAAACACTCGGGTATTCCGGCCGCCAGTGGATGTTCTTACTTAAAAGAAATTAGCTTACTCGGAAGAAAAATTTTGAAATGTCTTACTAAGAGCAAGAGTCGATTGAATTTCAATTTGTTGTCAGTTACTTTTTGAAATCAACTGATTAGCACTTTAATTTTAATTTTGATAGCGGACTACCCTGGGAAATTTCTGAGTTTGATAAATGAAGAGAGAGGAATAGAGCCTTGGCATATTTAAACAGCGCCCTTCATCTCCATTATCTCCCTTGTCTAGTCTAGTCTAGAGTGAAACGTGAGAGCATCTTTTGAAAATTAACAATTGGAAGTTATAGTCTGACTCACTGATAAACAGTGGGAGTTTTTGAAGGGATATACGATACGAAAATGGGATTGTCTCTTTCACTGATAAACAGTGGGAGTTTTTGAAGGAAGATAATATAGGAAAATCGGCTTCAGTGCCAAGAATCAACCTCTTTCTCTTCTCTCTCTCTCTCTCTGTCAATATCTTTTCTCTCTATCAGTTTGGTATTCCTTTCTCTTTGTTTCATTCTCTCCATTTTAATCTCTTCTCTCTATCTTTTTCTCTCTCTCTCTTTCTCTCTCTATATTTTTCTCTCTCTTTCTCTATGTTCCTCTCTCTCTTTTCCTTTATGTCTCCTTTAATTACTTTCTGTCTATGTTTCTCTCTCTCTTTTACCCTCTTTTTCTCTCTTTCTCTCTCCCTCTTATTTTCTCTCTCGCTCTCTCTCTCTCTCTTTCTCTTTATCTTTGTCGCTTACTCTCTATGTCTATCTCACTCTCACTTTAACAATTTCTTTTATATCTATTTCTCCCTCTATTTCATATTCTCTATCTCTCTTTCACATTCTCTCTCCCTTTCTCTATCTCTGAGATTGGTCGAACCCAGGTTCACGTGAATATTACGGTATATAACTCCATTTTTTTAAAGATATTTCCTGTATGAGTGACATATTTTCATCATAATTTTACCCTTTTACATCATATATACGCTACCATTGCTTACTGAACTACAATAAGCTAACCTCAATCTCTTGATCCACTCTACTAATATACAGTTAGAAAATGATTTTCATTACCTCAAGCCTCACTTTCAACTAATTACCATCAGTTTAATTAAAAAATGCAACTTTAATTACGAATCTAATACGAAAATGAATATCATTGCGTTGATTGCGGAATGCTAAAACGCACACACACACGCACTGAAACTATGTATATATACAATAATACTCGCACATATTGAAAACTCATGCACTTAACCCCACAAGTGGCAGAGATAATGCGAGCAGTGAAAAGCACACAAGCTTTTGCGGAGATGAAGCAGTTTTCGTGTATGAATAAAGTCTAACAGTGAGCAGTGAGTGTGTGTGTGCCTGTGTTTACCTTGAATATGCGTGTATGCCTACTAATGCATATGTATACGTCGCCTAATTGGCATATTTGCGCTCGTGCTAAATGTTTTATGTATCATTTAGATGAAATTCGTATGATTTGTTATTATGTTTCCACGGAAAGTTTGAGCAGCAGTTGAATGTACGAGCATTTGTGAGCGGGGGCTGTAATAACGGTTAGCATCTTAATGTTGAAAAGCTTATGAGGAGGTTAAGTACTATTGCTGGAAGTGGTGCATTACCTTGAAACTTAGCAGTCGATGGAATAACCTTCGCACTGTGGTGCATTTGTGGCAAAAAAGGCATAACTCTAAATATTTTATATTAATTTTTTTATTATCTCTTATGTTTTTTTTTTGTTCTTAGTCTACAATACAATTCTCCGTGCTAATATATTTCTATTAACTTATACTTATTCTGCTTCACTTGGAGTAGGGATCTTTATTCCCACAGATTCTCATCCAAGGCCTCTTCCTTGACTACACCGCCTTTAAACTGACTGCTATGAAATATTCCCTTTTTACACCATTGCCAGAAACTAATTTATATTATTTTTCAATTTTTTTTTTCTTCTTCAAAAATTATGCAACTCCGACCCACAGTTCACCGACTTTATGAATTAAATTCCTACGTAAAAATGTCAAAATCTGCAAATTTTCTCAACCATGTGGGCTTATTCAATTGTCTTTTTGTGCGTCTGCGTCCTCACAAATAAATGTATAACACATCCGCTGCATAAATAAAATATTTTTATGCTGGAATATGTAGGTATGCGCATATGCGTGGGCATATTTATATGTCTTCGTCATAATCATCAAAATTCTGGCATTCAAATATTTTTCGTCTACGCAAATATCAAATGGCAGACACAACTGTTGGTGGCAGCTACATCATCATCGAAGTAGAAAACTTTATGTACTGCGAGAACTTTGCACATATGCGTTGCATATGTATGTATCCATATACATTTCTATATGTGTGTGTAAAATACATTTTCGCTTCGCTGTCATTTTCTATTGACTTTTCTGTGTATGTACATACAAGCAGAGATGTGTGCATTTACATTTCTTAATTTCTTAGGCAATTTTTTTATTATTACCTTCTTGTGGAATTTACTTTTACTTTTATTACTTCTATGTCAATTTTATTGCAAGACTCTTTCTTACACACCTTTCATTATTATTATTGGCACTTCCAAAAATAACTGCTGATGTGAGCGGTTGTACTGATGGCTGTTTCATATAATAAAAAAAACATTAATAAAAAATAAATAAAAAAATAAAAAAAATATAATTAAATAAAAAAACAAATGAAATAAAATTATAAAATTAAATATAAAAATATAAAAAAAAAATTAAAAAAATTAATAAAACAAAATAAAGTAAAAATATAAACTAAAATAAAAAAAAATAACCAACTAAAGTTGAAATACATATAAAAAAATAATGTCAAATAAAATAAAAGAAAATAAAGTAAAACAAAATAAAGGAAATAATAAAAAATAAAATCAAATAAATCAAAATAAAATAAAATGAAAGAGAAAAAAATAAAACAAAAAAAATTAAAAAAAAATTAAAAATAAGTTAAAAAAAAATTAATAAAAAAAAATAAAAAATAAAAATAAAATAGAAATAAAATAAGATAAAAAAATTAAAAAAAAAAAAAAAATTAAATAATTTTTTTTTTTAAATTAATAAAACAAAATAAAGTAAAAATATAAACAAAAATAAAAAAATATATATAAAAAAAAGGGTTGAAATAAATATAAAAAAATAATGTCAAATAAAATAATAGAAAATAGAGTAAAACAAAATAAAGGAAATAATAAAAAATAAAAAAAAATAAAAATAAAAATAAAATATAAAAAAAATAAAAAAATTAAAAAATTAAATATAAAAAAAATTAAAAAAAAAAATAAAATAAAAATTTTGAAAAAGTTTAAAAAAAAAAATAAAAAATAGAGAAAAAATAAAATCAAATATAAAATAAAAATAAAATAAATAATAAAAAAAAATAAGAAGAAAAAAAAATAATAAAGTAAAAATAAAAAAAAAATAAAATATATAAAATAAAATAAAATATAGTAAAATAAAAATAAAATATGAAAAATATTAATAAGATTAAAAAAAAAAAATTAAAAAAAATCAATTAAAAAATAAAATAATTTAAAAAAAATAAAAAAATAAAAAAAAATATAAAAAGAAAAATATAAAAAAAAAATAAAAAAAATTAAAATAAAATAAAATAAAATTAAATAAAGTGAAATTAAATGAAAATAAAATTAAAAAATTAAATACAAAAAAATACAAAAAAAAAAAAAATTAATTAAATTAAATGAAATAACGCGGGATCCATTTCGAGGTTTCCTACTATTTTAAAGAAAAAATGAAAAAAAATTTATGTTTAATGGGAAATTTTTATTATCATTCGAAAGAACTTTCTTTGGCATTTATTTTTTGAAGATTATCTCTTTCAAATGTTGATTCCAATTTTCGATGACTCGTTCGAGCATTTCGACTGGTAACTGGCGAATGACACGCATGATATTTTGCTCAGAGGCCTGCATCGAAGCGGGACGGGATTGTCCGCATAGACTTTACCACTTTACAAATCCCCATAGGAAAAGGTCTAACGATGTGATATCACACGATCTTGGTGGCTAATCGGCCGGCCCAAAACATGTGTTTCACCCAAGTGTTCTCTCAACAAATCCATTGATTGATGCGATGTGTGGGAAGTGGCGTCGTCTGATTGAAAACAAATGTCGCGGAGATCACGAGCTTAAATTCCAGGCATCAAGTAGTCGGTTATTATGGTGCGATAACGGTCGCCACAAACCACATTAAACCCTTGTTTTTTCTGGATAAAATAGCAGCTCTTCGTCCCAAATGCGGCAATTTTGTTTTTTTTACTTACCCATTGACAATGAACAGTGTGCCTCATCGCTGAAAAAAATTTGGCTCGAAAACGTCGGATAATCTTGGAACTTTTCTAGAGCTCGTAGAGCGAAGCGATGTCTTTTAGGAAGGTCGAGTGGCTACAGTTCAGGTACAAGCTATAGTTTGTACGTTTTCAATTTAGGATCTTGACGTGAAATGCGCCAAGTCGTTCCATACGTCAGTCTGGTTTGTTGCGAACGGCGCCGTATCGTCTCTCCACGGCATTCGCGTACACTCAGCTACGGCCGCTATATTTTTTTCACTGCGTGCTGAACGTGGGCTATTCAGTCGAATATTATCCCATAATGAATGCTGGGTCTCAAGATGGGTGATGGTGGTGCGAATATTATGCTCACTAAGCTGATTGTGTTGACCATAAGTTGAGGGAAGCGCGCGAAACACATTCTTTACAGAACCTGGATTTTCGTAATAAAGCTGAATGATTTGTAGACGTTGTTCAGGTGTAAGTCGTTCGATGATGAAATGCCAAACAATACTGAACAGAAATAACATGACAGCTTGACATGACTCACGCGTGATCTATCAAAAAAAAAAAAAAAAAAAAAAAAAAAAAAAAAAAATAGAGAAAAGTACCTCTATTTGGATTACTTTTAAAAATAAAATGAAATTAGATTAAAAAAAGAAATAAAATACAATGAAATAAACTATAATAAAATAAAATGAAATCAAGAAAATAATGAACATTAAATTTAGGATTTTAACTGAAATAGATTAAAATACTCAAATACAATACTTAAAGAAATGAGTAAAATTTAACTCGTACTTTAAGTCTCCAGTCCAAGATTTTTCATTACGTAACTTTCTAAGCTTCTGCCTCCGTATTTTAATTGTTTTTGCATTTCATTTAAGTCTACATTATAATATGTCATGCCTTAGCCATTAAAATTTGATGAATTAAATTTGTATGTACACTAACGTGTGCGTTTATGTCGCCATTTCCCAAAAATGGCTGTCAATATGATGAAATAAAAATGTATAAAAATGAGCAAAACAGTAAAAAAAAAATAGTCATGAGTACTGTTTTAATCGATGAAAAAATATGTAGAAATCTCAAATATAGACATATATATGTATGTATATGCATAAATCTAAGTGTCTCTATGTTCCTCGCAAGTATGTAGGCTTCCCAATTGACTGCTGGGTACAAACACAAGCGTTTGTATGTTTGTGTTCTACAGATTTCCATCACGTTCGAAAGGGGTTAGAGGGTCACATGTGTGGCAACTCTTGCCAAAAGCAATTAACATAATGAAAAGCAACATCCTAACAGATGCACACAAACACATATATCCACATATAACGGTGGAGCGGTGTGTATATGCATATAAGCGCGAAATTTCGCCACCACTGCGCGTCAGCGTAATTCGGGAAAAACATCAAAGCGGCGAAAAATACATAAAAAAACGAACACACACATACATACACTCACACACATTCAAAGTCGCGTATTCAGCCAGAAGCACTTCCATGTGCATGTGTATGTATGTATGCATTCCACATGCAATTTGTTTGATTGTTTTGGTGCGTTGCTGTTTGGTGTTGTTGTTGGGGTTGGTGTTGGTGTTGAAATATTGCTGGCGTTGCTGCTGTTTGCTTGTGCTTCATGTTGTGGCGCTACTGCTGATGGGCGATGATTATTTGTGTGCCTCTCTCGTTTTGTATGGCAATCGTTGTTGTTGTTGTTGCTGCTGCTGTTGCTGATGTTGCCATCGTCGCTATTTCATCCGTTTTAGTGTAATTGTTTTGTGTTTCTTGTTCTCGCGTTAATGGTTTTTAATTTTTTTTTTTTTTTTTTTTTTTTTTTTGTGTTAACTCTCCGGTATACATTTTCTTCTTGTTTCTTTTTCCTGCTTTTTGTTGAGAAATCAATATTTTTGCTAAATTTCTGTATTACTTTGCAACTTGTTTCACCATTTGCGTTTTGTAGCATTCGGCGCCCTTAATAAAAATTAATAGTTTTCCTACACTATCGTTGCTCATGAAAGTATTTAGCGGGTTCAGGATGAGTGATGGCTCTACTTCAAACCGGTATCAGCAAGTTCATCAATGATCATAGGTGAAAGCTCGAAATATAATCCCGAAGGATAGAGGTACCAGGTTATTATAATCAAAGGAAGGGAGATGCGGTTTCAGGTTATTCCTCCACTCTACAACTCCTGTAAAACTAACTTGATGGTACGCCCAGCCTTTCTACGCCTTCCCAATCAAACTTGCCCACCATTTCGTTACACAGTATATTGCAGAACCCTGAAATCCATCTTAGGTACAGAGAGAACTCCTTGGTTCCTGGTAAACAGTGAAGATATATGCCGACCTTTGACAGTCTCATGTAGAGCGCCAGTTCCGCCTGGCAAACGTTACAGTGATCCCAGCAGACAAAAGGGCTTGTTAATCCGCTCTCTCCTTTCCCCAGTAGCGAAGATAATTGAGACCTTGCTGCTTCCGTCTCTCACACACCATCTATGTCCCACTACGCATCAGCATGGCTTCCGGATAGTGCACAGCACCACAACAGCACTTAAGGCCATAAACAATCAGATAGTTCATGGCCCCAACCAAAATCGGCCACGTGCGCGAACGGTCTTAGTAGCACTGGACCAGTTGAAAGCCTTCGACATGGTCAACAACGCAGTGCTACAATCGGACATTGAGAACTCCTCATTACCGCCAGGATTGATAAGGTGGACCATGAATTACCTGAGTGGTCGACAATCATCGGTTGACTTTTGAAGTCAAACGTCAAAGCTACGAAAAATTTAACAGGGGTTTCCGATGCTTTTTAATTTTTATATACCGAGGCTCCCTCCTCTACCAGAGGTCGTCTCCATAATCTCATATGCCGCTGACTGTTAGATATTGGAGTCTGGCTAGGATATTGATAACCTTTTTTCGAATGTAAACTGCTATCTCGCCGACCTTTTCCACTTCTTAACTGCACGACAAATCGTCTTCCACCATTTTCACCTGCTGGACGAAGGAGTACCGACTAGAACTCAAAGTGAAAGTCGTTAACGTACAAATTCCGACTACTCATAATCCCAACTTACTGGGCGTCACTTTCGACAGCCAGCACTCCTTCACTCCGCATACGACTGCAATTGCCACTAAAGTACAAACAGCAACAAAATCCTCAAATCGCTAGCCGGTAGTACCTGGCGTAAAGACAAATAAACGTTGTTGATAACGTAAAATTCAATTGGCCGGCCGATCGTATATTATGTACCCATTTGGACGACGGGGACTAGAGAGACGCAGTTGAAGAAGTTGCAAGCTTGTCAAAACATCGCCCTTCGGACCGTGGCCTGATGGCGCCGGCGCATCACTTACACAGTGAAGCATCTATGCTTCCACTTAAGGAGCAAAATGTTATGCTGTGTAAGCAATGATACTTATGGTAGTATCCCAACAAACACTTACTAGAAGCCGAACCACCATCTAGGCACATCAGAAGAGTACTTGACTACCGCGATTCCTGACGAAGAGAAAGAGCTCTGTCTTCTGCATGCTAATCCCTGAGCCAGCGTCACTAGTCCATTTTTCAAACTGCCATAGTCCACCCTGCACGTTATCACATTGAGTTTGGATGATGACTCTGCATACTCGTCATCCTCCCACTATCTCGACAAGGGGTTAATTGCCAATACTCATAAAAGAACTTCTCCTCCTCAGGCCTTATGACCCTGCATCCGACCAATTGCTGTATAAGTGAAATTATGCGAGGTTCGACGCTCATCTAAGTCAGAGGAAAGGTAACTGCAGTCGATGTTTCATTATTGATGCCACCTTCAATATCCAGAAAAGCAATTAAGCTGTATTCTTTAACCGAGATGGATCTCCGATACCAGCAGGCGTAACGTTGTTTCCGTTCAAAATAAAATTCCACAGTCGACGACGCTTCCATTAGAATTCGCAGATAATAGCCTGTTTCAAAATTGGGCTGCTCATTCAGAAGCAATATAATCTATCAATTATTGATCCAAAAATATCTAAGTTTGCGCCAAAGAAGCGCCATTTGTGGGAACAGCTGGGGGTGGTGTATTTCAAGTTCACATGTTGCGGCTCCAGTGGAAAACTATTTAAAACCACTTGATTCGGAAGTACTATCTCACCCGCTGCAATCAAAAGACAGTCTCCGTCCGACAGTCATCTGTTCCGGTCAAAGACCCATGCTGAGACTGAACAGCTGCCCACGTCATATGAAGATACCGTACGCTGGCAAAGATGTAAATGTAAATTACCCATCTCTCACAATAAATATTGCACTCCGCAATCCACATTAGGGCGTAAAATTATTTTCAATTCTCTCCATAATTTCAGCATGTATCATAGATTGAAAACTCTTGACGCTGCAAGATTATTATTTTTGACTTGTAACTCGAAATTAGTTCCTTTCCTATCCGAAAGGCATCTGAATTTTAAAAATCGATACTTTTTCTCTTATTTTTTAAAACTAAATGACGATGTTTCACATATTTGGTACAGAGTAACCCATTAAAGCTTTTGGGTGATTTATGGTGCCATACTGCCTCAACCTGTCTTCGTTTTATAAAAATACAAGTAGGGAGGATCCCTTAGAGATCCTCATTGGAATTAGGTCCTGACACAATGCTGGCCTATTTAATACAAGAATTTTCCTGTCGCTGAAGAAATATTTCGTAGTCTGTGATGTGTGGATTGATGCGTTTCCTATTGATAGATCCAGTTATCTCCATAAATATTGCAGCAAATACGATCAGTTCACTGTCCAAAAGGTCTACATACAAATTTGCATACATTTGAGTGAATGTGAGGCATGAAGGAGTCTTTCGTTCATAGCAAAATGGCGCTTATTCCGTTAAGGTATCAACCTCCAAGCCTCGGTTGTAGCAGGACAGGCATTTCTGGTGCGAATCGCCCCAATATTAATACTAGCTCTCGAGGTCATTTTAGTTACATTTGTTTTCATCACTTCCGACGATATGAAGGCACTCTTCGATCCGTAATTGATATTTATTCAAAAATTCGAAACAGGTCCTAATATGGTTCAGGTAACAAGAAAGTAGGTTTAAGAAATTTATTTTCATGTAGAATTTGACCAACTCTATTTCTGGTTATTTGCAGTCCCAAATTACCTCGTATAAGTCCGCTGCTTACCGAATTCTTATCTCCTAGACGCCGAATTTGTTGTTTGCACTGATCATCAATATTGGCTTTCCCTCTGCTGCCTCGCACATACCATAATTAGTGTGGTTATTTTAGAAATTTTGAAGTACAATTTCTATGCCGAAGTACAATGAAGTACAATTCTAGTCCAGTTGCAATATTAGATTTTTTTGGTACCGTTGTCATGCATTTCTAATATTATTTCTTGTTCCTGGGTGGACTAACTAATATCAGGAGGTCTTTAAGGCTAATAACATAATTAAAGTTAAAAAACTTGGGTAAAGTTCATTAAATAAATATATTTGCATGAGTTTTGCAAGCAAATTTTCACGAATTAAGATTTTGCCGCGACGCTAATGACCAGAAATATCAGCTGAACTAATTTTACACTTATAAATACGTATTTTCTACAAAGCACCCATTGCCGAAAGACATTTTTAACATAAGGGTAAAACCAAAGAGAATCCAATCATAACATAATACGAAATCATTTTGCATTCAACGAAATACAAAAGTATGAACTTTATATAAACATGAAAAATGACAGCATTGAGAAGCGAGCATACCTATGTACGTACAATCTATAATTATATCCAAATTATACTAAATTTGGTCCATCTGTCGGTGTTCCCATTTCCAGTAGTGGTACATTTCTGTGAAACAAAAGTATACCATGACGCTTATTATCTAAAAATTTAAACGAATCGAACAGTAAGTATATATATACATTTCTAATAGATCGGTACACTTCCTGGAAATAAGGAATTTCAAGAAAATCACACCATAAATACGTTCTTTTTTTATAGATCGGTCCATGATCAACTTCCTGGTGACGAAAGTGGAGTTTTGTAACAAACACCGTGTCATAAGAATTTTATATATCAGATTTTAATTAAATTAATTTAAATTTTATTTAGTCCTTATTTATTTAGTTTTGTTAGGTTTATTTTTTTTTTATATATATATATATATATATATATATATATATATTTTTTTTTTATTTTTTTTTTTTTTTTTTTTAATTTTTTATTTTTTTTTTTAATTTTAATTTTTTATAAAAGGTCCGCTTTATTGCGTTCTAAAGTAGGAGTCGTATAGGACGTCAAAGCACTTTGGGAAATACAAGAAAGACTTAATACTCAATTCGGAAGCCTTCTCGTGCTTTAAACTGCAAAGCTTCGAAATATATGTGGTGTTAGCAAAAGAAAATATTCGACAATTCCCAAGAGATTTTCATATTTCGATACATTAACCTATTCCTTCAAGGTGTAGAGCACTCAAAGAGGAAGTGCTTAAGATTGCAGCTTCTTTCTACTCTCTACAATTCATGCAAAAGTTGTTTCATTTTACTCCAAGTCTCTCTGCGTGCCTACCCAAATAGAAGATATCCTGTAAGAACATACCTTAGAGGTTATTATATCCCGGTAACCCTACCAGATTTCAAAAAAAAAAAAAAAAAAAAAAAAACTACTAACCCCTCACATTACGCGATACATTTTTTTTACGACGAACTCAGCATTGTCCAACCTCTCGCCTAACCGACCGAGTGGAGCGCCTTATAGATAAACGAAAATCCAACAGACTGGTGACCGAAAAGCAGGTACAGCCCGGACTGTCCTGAATCCGAGATCGATGGCCGAAGGTTGCGGTTACTCTGCATCTTACACTGAACAGCTGCAGAATTACTCATCAGCTGCTATAGAGTAATTTGCGATTAAGAAACGTTGAGGATAAAAAAATTATTTATAAGTTTAAAATTTAGTATAATTTTACTTGATTTTTTTATTTTATTATATTTTATTAATATTTTCACTTCAATTAAATTTTTCTTTATTTCATTTAATTTTATTTACATTATTTTATTTTATTTTATTTTGTTTGAGTTTATTTATTATATCCTATTAATTTAACTTTTTTTAAATTTAATTTAATTCCTATTTCCTTTAATTAATTCATTTTATTCTACTATTTTTTTAATATTTTAAATTTAATTTAAATTATTTTTCCATACTTCATTTAATTTTTTTTTCGCTCTCTTGTCAGAATTTTTCAGTTTAGATAAATTTTAAAGATTTAAAATGTATGCCTGTCAGAGTTTCCATATCATCAGATTATCCACATTTTGTCGTCTTTATTTCATCAACATCAACAGTTTTTACTTGACTAGTTTTCATTGTCAGTTAGCAGCCACGTCCGTAGTCTTTTTAACAGTCACCTTGAACTTGTCGTGTTGCATATATATGTATAGACACAAATATTTATTACTCAAAGCTCTTGCGCCGCCAACAAACTACCACTTAAATAACCATGTCTATTAAATGCTAAAATGATGTAGTAGCCAGCAGCCAGCAGCCAGTCGTTCGGTCGAGATGGATGGCGGTTGATTTTTTGATTAAACACCATTATAACGGTATGTCTGTAAATAAAAAAATTTCTGTAATTTTTTCCGTATTTTTTCCGAATTTTTTAATTTTTTTTTATTTTATTTTTTTTATTTTTTTATTTTTTATTTTTTTGCATTAAATTTATTTATGAGTTTCGCTTTCGCTTGTTAGTTTCACATAATTTCTTACTTTATGGTTATGTTGACGAATTTCATTCCTCTGCACTGTTTACCATTTGCTGTTGAAAAATGATAGGAAATTTTGGTTAAAAAAAAAAAAAAAAAAAAAATAATAATAATAAAGACGTGAAAATAAGCAAGAAATTAGATTGTAGTCAAAAATTGGCTATGAATAGAGAGCACTTTTTTTTTGTTTTTGCTGTGCTGCCGGTGGAGTCAGACAAAATTTCTGCTTCCAGTCATTAGCGCGTCTGCTCGCCTTTAGGCCTATAGAAAAGTGTAGCTTTGTCTGTTGTTGGCTTACAAATAAATCTAAACTTGTATGTGCGTAGACATATGTAAATGTAAGAAAATTTAATATATTTGTCTGCGGCTCTCTATAATTGCTTGCTTTAATGGCTCTCCACCACATTTGCATAATAATTGTCGCTAATTGCTTGAGCACCCTTCCACGTCGCCTGCCTGCCTTCGTTCATGTAACTTTGAATTTAATTTCGTAAATTCATTTTATTCCTCTTTACATACATTTTTTCCACTGTCTTCACCATCATTAAGGTCTTATATATTAGCTATTGGTAGCCTAATTGCCATATTTATATTTATCCACTTTTTAATTACCAGATTTTTTTCCATTGTACGTCCGTATATGGTGAGTGTGGTTTTCGTGTAAATACTTACTTACTTACCTTTTTGGTATATTTGTAATCGCATTTAATGCCAGAATTTACACAAAAACCACAATTTGCTTTGGCTTTCAGTTGAATATTTTTGGTTAAACAAATACTTTTGCATGGGAATTTTATTTCAATTTTAGATAAATTGATTTTTTGCACATAAATAATATATACCCAGCATGGCATACATATGTACATATACATACAGTGGCGAGCAGGCATTGAGTTTACTGTTTTATGAAAATCTTGCGAATTTCGTTTACAGCTCAACACTTTGTTTTCAAAGGCACAATTTTTGTCACTTGTTCAAATATAGTCGAGTGTTTAGGTGTGTTTAGTTCAACGATTAATAAAACAGTGTAAATATGCGAAAAATATCGCAAGATTTAGAAAATAGCATCGTGGCGTTAACAAAAAATGGACAGTCGTCTCGAGAAATAGCAAAAAAAAATAAAAATTTGTCACAGTACTGTTTTATGCGCTCAAAAAAGACGGAATGTGAAGCCTGATTCAAACGTTAAAGGTCGTCGAAGGCTACTTACAGATGGAGATGCTCGCGTTATGGAGCGGTTAATGCGGCGTAAAGACTCCATAACACCAGAATTGGCTGCGGAGCAAATAAATAAGGATGTTAGTCAGTGGACTGCGCGGAGAGCCCTTCGACGGATCAGTTTGGTATCAGCAATCAAGCAAAAAAAAAAAAAACCAGCTTTGTCTGACAAAAATGTGGAAGCACGGTTTTTTTTTCGTTTTTGACGACTGGAAACGAGTGATATGGTCAGATGAAACCAAGATTAATAGGTTCCAATCAGATGGAAAGCAATACTACTGGCACCGGCCACAGGAAAAGCGTCAAGTGAAACAAACTGTGAAGCATGGTGGAGGTAATCTAATAGTTTGGGGATGTTTCACCCGGCGGCATGTCGGCCCACTTGTGAAAATAGAAGGCATTATGAAGAAGGAAGACTACCTTAACATTTTGCAAACATTTTGCCAGATTTTGTCGATCTAAGTGCGTATCCCGAAGACAAGGTGTGTTTTCAACAAGACGGTGATCCTAAACATACTGCTAAAATCGTGAAAAATTGGTTGAATGATCAACGTTTCCAAGTGCTAAAGTGGCCTGCACAAAGCCCAGATCTCAGCCCTATCGAGAATCTATGGGCCCTTTTAAAAAAAGGTTGGCAGTGTATGAAAGAGCCCCTAAAAATATGGACGAGCTTTGGATAAGGATTCAGACAGAATGGACCGAAATACCTAATGGAAGAATTGAAAAATTGGTAGAAAGTATGCCAAAACGAGTCCAAAGTGTAATAAAAAACAAAGGGCTGTGGACTAAATACTGAACTGATGTAACTAATTGAATTTTCACTCACGTGCAAATTGGATGAATGGAGATATTTTTTATGTTTTTGCCTTAGAATTTTTTGCATTTAATTTTTTTTTTTTACTTTTCCTTGCATAATATGTTAGTACAATATATGGATTAAAAATTTAAAAAGAAATGGTTTTATTGGAATAAGTACAATGGATGTTATGAACAAATAAGTGCAGAAGTGACAAACAGTCATCCACTTATGTATGCTCGCCACTGTGTAAGCTTTGAAATATTTTTAATAAAAATAGCTTCAAAATTTCTATTTGGCAGCAGCTATAATTGGTTGATTTTCATTTGCGGCATTTTGATAAAGAATTTATTTTGAATTATTAGCTTCAAACAACAGCAACAAATTTATAATCTGTTAAAAGCTATTAAAAATTCTAAAGGCAAAAAGAAAAAAGTAATCAAATTTCAAAACTTTTATGTTTGATTAGAATGATTTTTTTTTCCTGAAACGCTTGCTAATATTTTTTTTTTGTTTTTTTTTGTTTTGATAAATGAAGGTAGAAATTAAAAAAATTTTGTAGAGCGTCAACCAGCGCATTTCTCTATAGAAATACTTGCTATGGTATGTATGAATGAATGAATGAATGGTGAAGTTAACTACCCGAGTGTGGTAGGCCTCAAAGTCATTGAATATACTCATTGGCTGCCCAGTGTATTTCACCTTTGCTACTATCCTTCAATTTAACCGACTCGCTCACACACCCTTGTGGAACTGGTGCCAGCAACCAATGTGAAAGTTGTTGCGAGCGTCACTTCGTACTCTTCTGCACATTTTCTGCAGTCAGTCGATCCCTCTTTAGCTATCTTTTTTTGGGGATGACAGCTTAGGTCTAAAAGTCCTCTTAATGCACCTACAAAAATACTACGAACTCTTTTGTTTTGAGGAACTTAAATGTCTTGTGGATTGACCGAAACTTGAGGGAAAGTTCGACACCGATTTCCTCTTTGGAGAATTATCCATCGGCAATGCATTTCCAATTTTCAGATCATTGCATTGTATAATATATATCTGCTGAGGTAGCTGCTGTCAAGGAAGTGATGGACGCAGTGTTTCCCGTGGCAGTTTCCGAGAAACAGGTCAACATTTGTCCAGAGAGTCTAGCTCTGTGACTCCTCTTCCGAATTTCGAGGAAACCACTTACTGAAAAGCTACTACGTATGCGTACCATTACTTCGTTAACCCCCAGACAAAGCGCGGTTACGGTCAACATGCGGTCTTATTCTGGACAGCTGTACCTTAAACCAACACAACGAATGCTGGACTAACATCTTAACATGTGCGGTTTTGAGATCCAATTTACTCAAGCTGAACCGTAAAAGGTCGAGGAAGCTCCTTTCCATTTCAAAATCAAAATTTTCGCAAACACAATGGAACCTCTGTTCCGGCATTGTTCGATGGGTATTAACGCGGCAGGGTTTGCCGTAGTTTTCTGTAAGCAGAGATAGAATCTATGCACTTTTTATGAATTTTTCTGCGCTTTCGCTTTTGTGAGAGAGCTTTGGCACTCACAGAGAAAATGGTGATTGCTTCCTCTGTGATTCGTCCGATTTTTCTCATGGCTCTCCAAGATCTTAGGTGGTACTCATTGGTTTTCCCGTAATAGTCTGTTGATGATCTGTTTTCATGTTCCCACATATTTGGACTTATTTCGTTGATTTATTTGTCGTTTGGTCCACTTAGAGTAAACTAAAAGGCTTCCCTACGGAAGCGGTATCCCATTTAACAGGTTCGGTTATTTGAACTATATATGCCTGAACAACAGAGTTGTAGACATTGAGTTTAAAGTTTTCTAATTAAACCAATCGGTATATTGTAGTTTCAACGTTTGGACCTATGTAAAACAATAGCAGAGGAGTAGCTCGAGCTGCCCCATAAAATCCAAGTAATATTGCCGAAACTCAGTTTTGGGTACTGTAGCAGATTTAACTCCCATCCATCCAGATTGCAGCTCCGACGTGTGTCCGATGTGCAATGAGACCCGAACACATGGAACTATCTATCCTTAAGAGAGTCCCCTTAAACCAACTCACCGAACTCATACTCGAAATGTCCCTCTCCTTTGTGAAGTGTTCGAGTTACCCATGTGAACCAAGTGTTCTAGGTGTCCTTAAGGTCTGGCTACTGTAGAAGCATAACTCCTATCCTCTCAGACTGGACATCCATCGACATAACTAACGTGTGGCCGACATGCAATTAGTTTCGCAATTAAAACTAACCACTTTTGGCATCCCCAAGCACCAACTTATCTATAATTGTGCTCCCTTTGGTTTGAAATCTTTCGAAACAGCTGTTTTCATGGGTCTACCATTTGAAGAACTCAATTATAAGTACATAGACTAGGCTTATCGCGTGCTATTTGATGGGAGCCGCTACAACAACAACAACGACAACAAGAAGAAGAAGAAGAACGACGACAACAACAACAACAGCAGCAGCAGCAGCAACAAAACAACAACTACAACAATAACAATAACAACAACAACAACAACAACAACAACAACAACAACAACAACAACAACAACAACAACCATGTTATCCATAATTGAGGAACTAAAGTGAAACTGGTGAATCTTGGCATCTTCGAGAAAAGGCAGTTTTCGAGCTTTCAGTGGGAAATCTCCCCTGTAATTTTCTGCGCAAGAAAAAAATTCACCAAAAAATTTAAAAATTTATACGTTTCCCTTTTTACTTTTTTATTTTTGATGTTTTCGATTTAAATATCATCACTGGCTCCGACTAAAATCCCAAAAAAAAAAGTTTATGAAAAATAAGCAAAAAAGAAATTTGATATTTTTTTACTTCCATTACTACTGAAAAACAAAATTAAAAGAAAAATATTCTATTTATTTCTTCCCTTTTGTTTAACCTCTGTCAAAGCCTTCGCTGTCAACCATTAATTTTGTAAGTCGATACGTACTGTGTATATATTTATGGGAATTTTGCTTTTGTACAGTTTTCCAATTACAATTTCATGAATTTATCATTTAATATCGTTTGATATGCAAAGTGTTCGCTTTTGCGATTGACAAATTCCCAAAACAACAAATATTTATATAAAATGACTGACTGGCTGACTGACTGATGGTCTGTGCTCTGTTTGTTGATTGACCTCTTTGCGCTTTTAACCTTCGTTTATTTATCAATTTGTCTTTATTTACTTTTTATTTATATTTTTTCTTTTCATAGAGATGTAGTAGCTTTAAATTTTTTGTTGTTGTTGTTGTGTGTGTTTGAAATGAACTTTAGTTTATTTTTTTACTGCCTAAAAGCTTTCTGTTCGTGCTGTGGTGAAGGTATATCCGACTTTTTGATATCAATCGGTTGTTTAACGGTTTTATATACACAAAGAACTTTCTTGAATGTTAATAAAAAGACTACTGAGTGGGAAATTTTGTCTCGTTAGTACAAAGACTTTGTAGCTTAACTCTTAGCATTGTTATTCTCTTTAACACGCTATTGTAAGATTTAGAAAGTGTGAACCCCCATACTCTGCCCAAATAGATCTACTTTCTTCAGTGGCATCAATCATCAATAGTTTTTACAAACCTCCTCGATTATGATTAACTTTGTAAGACTTTTAACAGACTTAAAGAAAGATCCTCTTTACGAACAATATGTTCAGGCCACAAAATACATATTCAAAGGTAGATGAATCTCGCTGGAGATTGGTCTCTTGAGCTACTAAGCAGTGAAGACTTCTTTAGGGCGACCGAGGAATGTATTAATTTCTGGATATGAATCTTGCTGAACTTCTTCTTGGATAGATCGAAATGTTACCAAAAGGGTCGCCGTTATCAATCAACCATTTAGCATACATTCATCGTGTGGCTCTTATTAGAACCAGTAGTGCACTTCGAACCCCAATTAAATTGTGGAAATTTCTACATCTTCAGAAAGTCCACCTTTGCGTTTGAGATAGTTTGCGCTGGGTTTCATGATGAGTATGTATGTATGATAACCTACTATTCAGCGTCAAACAGTTCCCACAGGTAGCGGGCACTTCATAGCAAAAGAACACAAAATGCTGCTGCTCAACTTTAGTCACAAGGAACAATTTTATGCCACAAAGCCGTGCGGATTATTAAAGAATTTACCCGTGGTAAGGCATGCCTGTCGAGAGTGGTGAGTCAAATCCGATAGTTTCCTCGACAATCACTCTGGCAATATTCCCCGATGGATATTTTGAGGAATATTTTAGCGGCTGTAACAACAACAACAACAACAACAACAACAACAACAACAACAACAACAACAACAACAACAACAACAACAACGATAACAACAAAGCCGACAATGACAACAAAGTCAAAAATAATAACAAAAACAACAACAACAACAATAACAACATTAACATAAATATCCGATTGGCCCGTTGTTCGTTCGAAGAGTTCACGTGTGTGTTTACTCATTTTGAGTTCTCTTTCTCTTTCAGGCTTTCTTCAGTCATTGTAGTGCTTTCGCGTGTTCTGGAACAATTTATACCTTCAGCTGCGGTCAGGTAGCGATGCTAAGCCAAACCAAGCGCATTAAGTTCGCTTAGGAAATATTTAAAAATTGTGCTGAACCTATATCGATCTCTACGGATATGGTCAAATAGAACAAGCACTCTTTCCTTTGGAATATATATATATATGTATATATATTTGGCGCTTTGTAACCGCTGAAGCGATGGATTTTTATGAGGAGCTTTTATTTCATGCCAGAAATACACTCGGAGGGCTTGACATTCCCTGCCGAAGGGTGACCGCAATTAGAAAAATTTATTTTCTATAATTTTGGATGTTGCTCGAACCTGGGCTCGAAGCCAGGCCTTCCGAATGCCAGTACGCAATGCTAACCACTCGGTTATCGCGGCCGCCTTTGGATTACTCTCTCCAGAAATATAGTGAAACACGGCAAGGCGGAAAAATGGTTAATTGGCAAGCTTTTGCCTACAAGAACACTGCTACTCAAAGGGTTCACTCTGTAACACATAACGACTTACATTAAATCCAGATATACCGTGGACAAAATGGAATCGCCAAAAGCCACTCCAAATCTATCTCTTAAAACAGTGAACTATTCTAAAGTGGTAATGGTCCTGAGAGGTAACCTCTTAATAGGACGAATTGCAGAGAGGCTAGTGTTTCCTTAAATGAGTTGCTGCAGAAGCTACATGAATGGATGAATGGAGCAAAATTACTCAATTATTAAATTTTATGTGACTGCCCTGATACGGGTAGAGCTAGGCCACGATATCTGGAAGTCTTCTTCCTTCATTATTTGTCTAAGTGAGCAGAAGTCACAGAAAAAAAAACCGAATGGTTGTTTCCCTCCAATTTTTGCTGTGGAAAATACTCGTTGATTTGATGAAAAATGTTATTTAATCAATACCCTCGAGCATCAAAAAATACTTGTACAATCGTCCATGTGCAAAGCAATCCATATCTAAATGTAGACTACACAGTTCCAAAAATTGACTCTGAGTTTTTTTGCTTAAAGTGATTGCAAACTCTATTCGAACAGTGGGAACTGTAGTCGCTTAAATTGAAAGGGAGGTTCGGTCGGAATGATGAGACTAAAGATATGAGGATGTTTTCACCTCTAAAAGCTCGGGTCAAATTGTCGCTGAGGGATCATTTTGCAGGTGGCCACTTGATGGTTAACTAAAGGGTCGGCGCAACGTTTGTTATTTTGGGCAAGCAGTGATCTCGTCCACTGGAGTCATTAGCCATTGCGCATTTATCCCAAACAAAAAGTTTGCATTGTTGTAAATTTTCGTACTCCCGGATGCTTTGCAAATATTGCACACCGGAGTCTCAATGGATTGCAAGTTTAGTGGCAACGTCAGAGTAGTCTTTCCACCGGTTAGTTATGTTGCAGCTATACCTGACTACATACGCAAGAGCCAATGCGCTATGCCATTTTGCGATCAAATTTTTGCCAGAATTAGGCAAATAAAAAGATGCATCAGGAGCATCCACGAAAAATATACCTCAAATTACAGCGTAGGAATCTTCAAAAAAAAAAAAAAATATAAAAAAAAAACGATAAATTAAATTTACATACGTAGTCATGAATAGGACAGCTTATGTCAACTGAATTTTCTTTTTATGCAAAACAAAGAAAAAAAAGTAGAAAACATAGACTGGAGTATGAGTAGTTATTCATCACGTGTCGTGGTCGCTATACTACTGGCTGGGTTGATCGTGTGGCGAGTATTCGTCTTGCTCTCAGCAGATGATGTTGTCCTTCAACTACCTTTCATGTTGAAAAATGTTCGTTCGCGAATATGTGTCGAGTAAATTGAAACTTTACTAACGAACGTTAGATATATATATATGTATAGAGATTGAGTTGGATTGAAATTCGGTCAACAAATAGTAGTATTTTAATGGACACTTTTACTTACCTATCTACTTAGCGGAGCAAGTGATGTACGGGTCTTCCATGTGCAAGATTTGTAAGCCCTTTTTTCGCAGTGTGAATTGTGAGAGAACGATTTTGTGATCTACGAGTGTCAGAACTCTCTTTTCAGAATTTATGGAGTAAATGTTAGCACCTTATTTGATCAGTACTGTCGAAATTTTCTGAAAGAAATGCTTTAAATTCTATACACTTGCTTTTCGAAAGTCCGCTCTCAATGGTGAGTTTGATTTTTATAACCCTCATGAGCTATTGCACACAGAACTAAGCTAAATTTTTAGATTTCTGACAAGGAATTTATCATTTTTCAACAATCTCTCTGAGCTTTACTCGGCATCCTCTTATATTCTATATTTTACTTGTTGTCTTATTATGCTGAATGTTTGTTTGGCATAAATTAACACAAACAAAACTTTAAATTCCAGCACACAGACATAAAATTAATGGCTCGACAACTGGTATTCATCAGCTCTACCTTGATTCCATAACCTCTAAGCTAATTCTGGTGAATTGTTATTTTTTCCCCTAAAGAATTTCATAAAAATAAGCAGGACGCAGTTTCTCAAAATATAATGTCTGCCATAATGCTAAGCATCAACCAAGCTCATGCAGTGTTGATACTACAAACGCCTCACATTCGCCTTCCTCTACTCGTTCACATACTCGTTGTACTTACGAACCATTCGTTTCTTGTTTGCCATCTGCAACTGAAGCCAATGGAATTTTCAGTTTATAATCAAATTTCACGCTTAGTTAATTCGAAATGTGTTTGTCTTCACGTTGAATTGGGTGATGGGCTTATATAAACAATAAGAAATGAAAATAAACAGAGATAAAAATAAAAATGGAATACAAACACTAGATGACATTATAACAGCCCCAAAAAATCAGTAGTCATACGAGTACATGATAAGGACATTAAAGACCAAGACGGTATGATGATGCTAACACAATAAGAAAATAACGCTTATGGTAACCAATTAAATTTGTTAAAGTGCAAAATAATAACAACTGGAATAACCATTAGACAATGTGAGTGACAAAAGCAGTAAATACTACAGCATCTAGCTCCGAATACTCAATTAGCAGATCCTGACTAAGATCAAAAGGTGAGTAGTGCTCAGCTTATAAGGCTCGAAACGTCCCATGCATCTACGATTTCGAGGTGAACAGATGCCACCTTGAAATAAGCATCCATAACCCCGAAGGTGCTGCCTCGTGGGAATACCTACCCATGAGAGAGAGAAAGGCAACAAAGCGAGGATGTACGCTACAACGAAAATCGTTATACAAAAATCCCAATTGATGCGCAGAAATGTGTGCAAAGAACAATTCCAGGCTCGGGCCCATCAGAATTGAGAGTGATATTATGATTAAGGTATACTGAAAAAAGTGACACCTTGCTAAAATGGCAGGTGGGCTAATATTAAAATTGCCTTCGTCTCTTTGAAACCCTGGCAGACCTCGAAGTACGTTAAAAGCACCTCGCCAGCTACAGGTTCAGTTGAGACAAATTTCTGATTTTCCGCTGGACCAGCTTTGTACACAAGCTCCCATGAAAACTTGTGTGAGCTCTCGCGGGACCTAGCATATGAGTATACTACCGCGGGAGCTTTGACAAAGCGACTGTACAACACGCGTAGATAACCGCTTGAAGCGGAGATCCATAAAAAATAATACATACAAAAAAAAAAAAAAAACAAGAACAAGAACAAGAACAGTTACAAGCTTTTACGAAAACTAGCGACCATAGAAGCAGTAGAAAATATCACGGATACCAGTAATGAATCGGACACCGAAACAGCTTTCACCAGTACTGCAACCGAGGTTAACATTCAACGAACACACAACGCTAATGACCTTGAAGTTGGCGTTACTTTCTCAAAATGCTCCGAAACAGCAATTCATAAAGAACATGAGACTTGCAGAGGAAGCGGCCCTCTAGAAATGCAATAGGCAGAGAGCACATCAGGGCAACCGACTTCAAAGCGACATGCTCTAGTCCGCTAGACCCAACAATGGCAAACAGAGCTCACAAGGCAGATTGATGTCACATTGATATCGAAAAAACGACACGCAACCGAGCAGACACCAGGAGCTACACTCAACCTCACTGAAAAGAAAGTTGAAAGGGGACAAATGCAATTAGGAAAGATAAGCCACTGAGTAAAACAAGAAAACAATCCGAAGCAGTGATTATTAAGCCCGCAGTGGAAAAAAGTTACACTTTAATCTTAAGAAGCAACCGAGGCAAGGTAAAACGAGAAGAGACAGATATTAAAATTAAAGGAAATAAAAAACCTGGGCTGGTTCCGTATTAATAAAAAAAAAAAAACAGAGAGTTAATCCATGCTTCTGCGCGATGCTTAAGAAAACCCAGTCTGGAGACTGCCACGGTAACAGATACCAAGCCCTCGA
>CM061524.1:97193182-97208182 GCA_030068015.2 Neoceratitis asiatica | reverse complement strand
AAATTCAAATAAAATAAAATAAAATAAAATTAAATTAAATTAAATTAAATTAAATTAAATTAAATTAAATAAATTAAAGCATTTTGGTTGTTGCAAAAAGTTGTTTGGATAAAGGAGTACTGGCAAGAAAAGTAAGGGTTTTTTGGCAATCGGATATGGGGCCACAAACTATGCTGCAACAATTAAAACAGTAAAGACCATAGTCACCGCACTAGGGATAGCAACAAGAAGCTTTCTATGTCACCCGTACAGCATCTATCCATATCATGCTTATATCTCTACTCTCCATCACGAATATTTGAGGCATATATGTATGTACGAGTTTTATACCCAGCAACAGTTATGCGAATGACTCTATAAACGTTTTAAGGCTAAAATGTGGTTCATCTCACTTACTTTGCTACTAGACATTATCCTAGTATTAGTGGTTTGTTGCCCTCGCGCCATATTGTACTGCCTGTGGCTAAGTATATTTGTTGGATTATTTGCCATTAGACACTCGTTGCATAGCTCTGTGCCTTGTTGATTGTTTGTGTGTGTATTTATGGCTCAAACAAATTGTCGATTTTCCACTTTACAACGCATTTTGGATTTTGTGTATCATAAATGTATCGTTGTTGTTATAAATTATTCTTTTTTATATTTATTTTTTATACAATTGCTTTCTATGACGTAGGAGCTTATGTGAATTTAAAGACTACTTTCACGTTGAGTGCAAAAATGCTGAAATTCATTCGCTTAAAAGTGGTGGATATTGTCTATAGAAAATGCAGAAAAACTACGTTTACAACATAAAAATTATGTTTCTTAGAATCAACACAAATATCCATGTCCAAAGGTAGAAGTAACAAATTTCTCTAGAGTCGAGTAAACAATTATCGTTTTTTATAGGGAAAAGAACATTTTATTTTATGACATTTCTGACTCTTTCACTGACCGAATATTTTTATAATAAACTCTTAGCTTATTCGTCATTATATTAACCTTTTTTCTTATCTTCTCTTACAGGTAAGGAACAACTGCGATTTTGTTTTAAATGTTTGTAAGTATTCTTTTTCTCCCCAATATCTGTAGATATCACTTCTGCATTTATTTTGCCATTTTCTGTTTCCATTTAAAGTTATTAAAGTAATTACAATTTTTTTTTTCAAATTAACATTACATAAATATTTACTTTTTCACTCATGTCCTTCGTGTGTGACTTTGATTGTGTAAAGATCAATGAATTGCGCGCAACCAATGAGATTAATCACTGCAAACTCATATAGTTTGTATAATGTTTGTAAAAAAAAGTGGACTGCTAAAATATTCATTCGGTCATTAATGATGCATATATGTGTAAATTTGCACAAATGTACTGTAATGAATTGTGCTAACAAGCTAAACAAAGTAAATGATTTGTGCCACCCTCCCTCGTCATGTCATTGAAGTTATAATTCATTGTGTCAATGTTATTTCAATTTAACCATATAAAAGTCAAATAAGTGCATATTATACATATCTTTTTATTGCTTTAGCTTTATTTGTTTTTAGTTTATTTTACTTTATTTTTATTAAATCCAGTTTGTTTAAATATTAATTTTTTTCATTTGCTTCATTTTACTTGTTTATTTTATTTAACTTTATTTTATTTATTTTATTTAACCTGATTTAATTTAATTTTATTTAATTTTATTTTCTTTTATTTTATTTATTTTATATTATTTTATTTTGTTCTATTCTTTTTTACTCTATTTTATTTATTTCATTTTATTTTATTTTATTTTATTTTATTTATATTTTTTTATATATTATTTATTAATTTTGTTTCTTTATTTTCTTTTCTTTTATTTTATTCTTTTTTTAATTTTATTTTATTTTATTTTATTTTGTTCTGCTCTTTTTTATTTTATTTTATTTATTCTTATTTATTTTATTATATTTTATTTATATTTTTTTATAATATTTATTAATTTTGTTTCTTTATTTTCCTTTCTTTTCTTTTCTTTTATCCTATTTATTTATGTTATTTTATTTTCTCTTATTTTATTTTATTTCCTATTCTACTCTATTTCATTTTATTTTATTTTATTTAATTTTATTTTATTTATTTAATTTATTTTATTTAATTTAATTTTTATTTTTACTTTTTTTAAATTAATTTGTTTTTTATATTTATTTTTATCTTCTTTTTTTTTCTCGCTCTAATATTGAAACGGAGCATTCTCCAGTTATAGGAAAACACCTTTGTCTTTATGATCAATCAATAATATTTCTTCCCAGGCCAAAAAGACCATTGTCATGAGTTTCTCCCGAAGAGCAGACTTTTAACTTCTAGGGAGGTACTGTGTCCTTTTTATGCCACTGCATGAATTTGTGTTTCGACTCTGCTTCATAATGATGAACCTAAATTTCATACACCATGCTTTTCTTCATTGCAGAGGTCGAAAAAGACTTCAATTTACCATCCCAATTATGATCCCTGGGTGACGATAGCTCAAAAACTTATTGTCTAATATTAAAGAAACCTCGTATTTTTACTAATTATTAGTCACTCAATAAGTTACGATCTTAATTTGGTTAATCAACTCCAACCCTTTAATTGCGCGAACATAGAAACGCTCTCTCGTTTATATTTTTATACCCTTCATGAAATGGTATATTAACTTTGGTCTAAAGTATGTAAGTTCCCACCGAAGTTTATACCACTTGTAATCACGAGCTGAGTTGATTTAACTATGTCCGTATGTCTGTCTGTCTGTTTGAACGCAAACTAATCCCAAAATTTTTGAGATATTTCAACCAGAATTGGTAGATGCACCTACATGTTTAATCGATCATTTGTTCGAACCGATGGATCGCACCACTATAGCATATATACGACCGATTTTTCAGATTTGAAATTTTTTTTTCGTCAAAAAATTAGCTAACAACGTGAAATTTGGTGTACTACACATACATAACGATTTGCATATTGGTTCTAAAAATCAACAAAATCGGACGAATATAACATATAGTTCCCATACACCGAAATTTTCAGAGGTTTTGGTCAGAACTCAGTCAAAAAAACATTTAGGAGTATGAAATTGGAAATTATCCACAAATAAACAAATCGGACTACTAGATCATATAGCCTCCAAACAAGCGAGTTGTACAGATATGAGTTTTTGGGTCAAAAATCCGTAAAAAAGCGTGAAATTTGATATTCTAAAGACTTAAATCCAAGTTCATATTAACACTGAAAATTATCAAAATCGAATTTTGCAATTTTCAATAAATTTAATATGTTCAAGAAATGTATAAAGACTTCGGCATGACCGAAGACAGCCGTTGTTACTTGTTTAGATTCGTCCACTTCATAGAAAAAAAAAGAATTTGTAGTAAATTGAACCATAAACAAAAATTTTTGGAATAGGTCGGTCCGTAGTTCTGCTTTTCCCGGTATAAATATTTTCAGATCTACTGAATATACATAAAAACTTTCGTAAGGATCGGTGAAGCCATTTAGGAGTGACGAGAATTTTATCTATATATATTTTATTGATTTTACAAATTTTTGTAGTTTAATTTAATTTCATATCATGTTATTTCATTACATTTTACTGAATTTATTTTGGTTAATTAAAACTTTTATTTAAATTTTTATATTTTCATTTTAGCTTTTCTTAATTACTTTATTTTTTTTTAATTTATTTTATTTTAATTTATTTTAATTTAATTTAATTTAATTATTTTATTTTATTTTATTTTATTTTATTTTATTTTATTTTATTTTTTCTTTGTTTTATTTCATTTTAATTTTTTTATTTTATATTATTTTATTTGTATAACTTTATTTTATTTATTTTATTTTATTTTATTTTATTTTATTTTATTTATTTTGTTTTGATTTGCTTCATTTTATTTTATTTTATTTTATTTTATTTTATTTCATTTCATTTTATTTTATTTTATTTTATTTTCTTGTATTTTAATCTATTTTATTTTATTTCATTTTTTGAAACTTTATTTTATTTTATTTTATTTTATTTTATTTTATTTCATTTCATTTTATTTTATTTTATTTTATTTTCTTGTATTTTAATCTATTTTATTTTATTTCATTTTTTTGAAACTTTATTTTATTTTATTTTATTTTATTTTATTTTTTTTTATTTTAGTTTATGTTATTTTATTTTATATTATTTTATTTTATTTTAAATTTTTTTAAATTCATTTTATTTATTTTATTTTATTTTATTATATTCTATTTTATTTTTTTTTTTTAATTTAATTTATTTTTTTAATTTTTTTCATTTTTTTATTTTGTTTTTTTTTTTTTTTTAATTTTTTTTGTTGTTATTTTTAAATTTATTTATTTTTAAATTTATATTATTTTATTTTATTTCATTTTTTAAATTTATTTTATTTTATTTCATTTTGTTTTATTTTTTTATTTTATATTATTTTATATTATTTTATATGATTTGATTTTATTTAAATTTTTTTATTTTTTTCATTTTATTTTATTTTATTTTATTCTATATTATTTTATTTTAATTTATTTTATTTTATTTTATTTTATTTCATATTAATTTATTTTATTTTATTTTATTTTATTTCATTTTATTTTATGTTAATTTATTTTATTTTATTTTAATTATATTATTTTAATTAATTTTATTTTATATCATTTTATTTTTTTTATATTATATTATTTTATTTTATATTATTTTATTTTCATTTTATTTTATTTTATTTTACTTTAATTTGTTTTAATTTTATTTTATTTTATTTTATTTCATTTAATATTTTTCTTTTATTTTGTTTTATTTTATTTAATTTTAATTTTTTTATTTTATTTCATTTTATTTGTATAACTTTATTTTATTTATTTTATTTTATTTTATTTTATTTTATTTTATTTTATTTTATTTATTTTGTTTTGATTTGCTTCATTTTATTTTATTTTATTTTATTTTATTTTATTTCATTTCATTTTATTTTATTTTATTTTATTTTCTTGTATTTTAATCTATTTTATTTTATTTCATTTTTTTGAAACTTTATTTTATTTTATTTTATTTTATTTTATTTAGTTTTATTTTATATTATATTATTTTATTTTATTTTATTTAATTTTATTTTATTTTTTTTTCATTTTATTTTTTTTTATTCTATTTTATTTTATTTTTATTTATTTTAGTTTATGTTATTTTATTTTATATTATTTTATTTTATTTTAAATTTTTTTAAATTCATTTTATTTATTTTATTTTATTTTATTATATTCTATTTTATTTTTTTTTTAATTTAATTTAATTTTTTAATTTTTTTAATTTTTTTATTTTGTTTTATTTTTTTTTTTTAATTTTATTTTTTGTTATTTTTAAATTTATTTATTTTTAAATTTATTTTATTTTATTTTATTTTATTTTTTAAATTTATTTTATCATATTTCGTTTTGTTCTATTTTAGTTATTTTATTTTATTTTATATTATTTTATATGATTTGATTTTATTTAAATTTTTTTATTTTTTTCATTTTATTTTATTTTATTTTATTCTATATTATTTTATTTTAATTTATTTTATTTTATTTTATTTTATTTTATTTTATTTTATTTATTTTATTTCATATTATTTTATTTTAATATATATTATATTATTTTATTTCATTTTATTTTATGTTAATTTATTTTATTTTATTTTAATTATATTATTTTAATTAATTTTATTTTATATCATTTTATTTTTTTTATATTATATTATTTTATTCTATATTATTTTAATTTCATTTTATATTATTTTATTTTGTTTTATTTTGTTTTTGTTTTATTCTATTTTATTTTATTTTATTTTGTTTTTGTTTTATTCTATTTTATTTTATTTTATTTTATTTCATTTTACTTTATTTTAATTTAATTATATTTAAATATATTTTCGTTGAATTAGATAAACGTATATTTGTATTTAATTCTTCATTAGTAGTTCATTAGTTTTCGGAACTTATATGACTTTAATCAACAAACTTTATTTCCCCTTTGTTCTATTGTATTGCAACAACAACTACATGTGCACATCAATTGAATGAGAAATGTACAAAGTTCTGCTTAATTAACTCCTTTTTTGCGTGTGCCATGATTTTCTGGCCTACAGCAATGTGGTCTTTGTGTGTAGAGAGCTATTATTCAAATACACACAATACCTGTTGTTATTGTTCATGCAGATCACTTTGCGGCCTTCGTAGTCGCAGTACATTCATATAGACATAGCTATTTTATTTGTATAGGCGACACAAACCTGCCCACCAGCTGAATTCATAAGTAATGAAATACATTGTCACTGTAGGATGGTGTGCTGCTTTAGTCAATGGTTTATACAGTGCGTAAGGACTTAAAGCTTTAAAATACCTAAAGAAGAGGGTTCATAGCAAAGAATGGGGAAAACTAAGGTCTGTGAGGTAGGGAGGCTGAGATTGAGTTTGTACAGGCATATGCTCTCACAGCACAGCGCTCCCTCTTTCTACAATGTTTCATTACCTTGTTTTTGTCAGCAGCACCGCCCCCACATCAGCACACAAATGCACTCAAACTACGCAAAAGCTTTTCGATGTTTTGTCATAATGGACCGTTAGATTACACAGAGTACATAAGCAGTGAAGTATGCAAGATACCTCGGACTACATATATACGAATATATAGGTACACGTACTATGTAGTCGAACTCAGCGGTATGTGGGGAAACAAATGATTGTTGAGTGTCCAGTTTAATGAATTCTAGTACATATATACCTACATACACATAAACACTGCGGGATGCTCTTAATTTGCCATAAAATGTGCTTTCGATACTCAAATGCGCAACTGGTTTTGCCTTATCAGCCCTATCGATGGAGGAGAGAGTGTTAATTTAACGATTTTCAATGTGGCTGGTCGGTCGACAAGTATTCTAAGAAAGAAAAACAGACAGATGAACCAAAAAAAAAAAAAAAAAAAAAAAAACAACCAAACCGCTGTGAATTGGAAAACCCATAAGCAATTGTTCATTCAAAATATTCAATAGAAGAGTGTGTGTTTTGGTTCTGTAGATAATTAAAAGTTCTGTGACCACTTTAATTGCCAGCAATGAAATCGCTTGCGGCATTCATTAACATTTAATTATATTAATTGTTAATTTCTGCTATATGTATATGTGTGTATTAAATAAATTCTCAATTTAATCAAAGAAATGGAAGCATTCAAATTCTGATTATGTAAACGAGACGCTGGGAAGAGGGGGGGTTTTTTTGGCAGAATTTTTGCTCACCAGATTCAATCGAGTTTTCTTTTATAGCTCACAGCTACCAATATGGGTTTCAACTGCCAAGGAAACGATATCATGCAGAGCAAGTAATCTACTCTCTCTACCTCTTCGATATCCTTAAAACTGTGACAAAAAACCTTTAGAGAAATAACCGAGAATCCTATAGTGGGGAACCGATTCAAAATGAACAGAGATTTTGTCTCTCCTCGTCAAATCAATCAAAGGTGAAATCTATCTGGCCATGTAATATTTGTAATTTCATCGTTATTCCGTAGTGTATACAGCTTAGTGTGGTTAGAAAGGCCTTTATTCTTGTTCGAAAAGTTTTAAGAATCCCATTTTTCCTATTATTCAAGGCACAACCGTTCTAAATCTGGTCAAGAGTCCTTTTTAGAGGTTCCTTACAACTCATTACAGAGTACAGCTTGCTGTTAAAGTAAAAGACTTGAAACTCACCTTCGATAGAAGACTTCCACTTCCCAAAGGTTAAAGAAAGACCGAATTTGTCTGCGCTACATATATTTTTTTTTGGTTATAGCTAAGTGATGAGTTCTCTTAACTAAGGTGTGCATAGTCTCTAAAATACCATGGTCAAACAGGTGGTCGTATTAATTCAACAGAATATGTAAAAAGTGATCAATTTCGAGGTTCCTTAATTTCTTAAAGAAAAAACACAATAAATTCAAATTTAATGGGGAATGTTTATTATCATTCGAAAGAACATTCTTTTGGATTTATTTTTTTAAGATTATCTCTTTCAAATATTGGCTACGTCTACGTCTCAGACGGTCCATCCGTTGAGTCCAATTTTTGATGACTCGTCCGAGCTGGCGAAATATACGCGTGTTGTTTTGCTCCAAAACCTGAATCGAAGCGGGATTGTCCGTATAGACTTTAGACTTTACATATACCCACAGGAAAAAGTCTAACGGTGTGACATAGAACGATCTTGATGGTCCCCAAACGTGAAATTATCTGCTCACCGAAGTGTTCTCTCAATAAATTTATTGACTGATGCGATGTGTGGGAAGTGGCGCCGTCTTTTTGAAACCAAGTGTCGCGGAGATCACAAGCTTCAATTTCAGGCATCAACTAGTCGGTTATCATGGCGCGATCCCTGTCGCCATAGACGGTTACGTTCTCGCCGGCATCATTTCTGAAGAAATATGGACCGATGATTCCACCAGCCCACAAACCACACCAAACCGTGGTTTTTTCTGAATGAAATGGCCGCTCTTGAATATCTTCAGGTTGCTCCTCGTCCCAAATGCGGCAATTTTGCTTGCTTACATACCCATTGAGCCAGAAATGGGTTTCATCGCTAAACAAAGTTTGGCTTGAAAACGTCGGATCATCTTGAAACTTTTCAAGAGCCCATAGATCGAAGCTGTGTTGCTTGGGAAGTGCGAGCGGCTTCAGTTTTTAATAAGCTTAATTTTGTACGCATTCAATTTAATTTCCCGACGTAAAATGCGCCAAGTCGTTCCATACGTCAGTCCAAGTTGCTGTGAACGGCGCCGAATCGACTCTCCGCGGTCAGCGTTTACACTCTCAGCTACGACCGTCATATTTTCTTCACTACGTACTGGATATGATCTATTCGGTTGAATATTATCCAGTAATGAATGCTCTATCTCAAGATGGGTGACGGTGTTGCGAATAGTACGCTCAGTAGGCCGATGTTGACCATAAGTTGAACGAAGCGCGCGAAACACATTCTTTACAGAACGTGAATCGTTCGTAATGAATTTGAATGATTTGTAAACGTTGTTCTGGCGTAAGGCTTTCTATAATGAAAAGCCAAACAATACTGAACGAAAATAACAAGACAGCTTGACACGATTCACGCGTGACCTGCCAAAACGCTCAAAGATGTAAGGTCCACTCACACCCCTGGACCAAAGAGCGCACCAGACTGTGTTTTTTTTTTTTTTTTTTTTGGTATAATGACATCTCTTCAATTATCCACCGAGTGAGAAATGTGCCTCTTCGCTGAAGAAAATTTTGTTGGAAAAATCGCGATCCACTGCTTGTTGTTCAAGCATCCAATAGACTTAACTTCGGCATTGCGAATGAGCTGGACTTTGTACGGATGTAGGTGTAAGTCCAAGTGCAAAATACGCCATAATACGCCGTAAGAAAGTTCCAGCGCTTAAGAACGTTGAGAAATAGATACATTCGGACGTTCGCCTACACTTTCACTTACAATAACCATATTTGAGGTGGACCAAGCAATACAATTACAGTATCTCTAACCGATCCACTCTCTTCAAATTTCTTTAAAATTTTATCAGCAGTTTGAGCAGTTGGACGATTATGTGCACCACAACCTCGTCTTAGCGAACGAGAACGAGCAGGAATCGTGGCCAGTTTGAAGCACCATTTTTGTAGTAGATTTTACCAATTTGAAAGCTTTGTACGGCTGCTAAGCGATTCAGTTTCATAAATGCCTGACTTTCAGCTAAAACAATCCATGTTTGGCTTGACAGTTAAGTTCGCCAAAGGTCAAAATACAGCCCTGCATTTTCGAAACCACTAAATGCATACCCCTTTAAATAGCTACTACCTCTGAGCTTCGTTTCAGATGGTTCTCCCATCCACTCTGGTGAAAAATTAATTACCTACCTTTTTCCGAATGACCTCGAATGACCTCTGCTTTAATTAATTAGCTTTAGTGGCTTGGGCCACTCTCCCGAAAGCTACACTTGCCGAAGATGTACCATGCGAATTCGAAAAGATGCCATATTGCTGAAGGAGAGATTTTTTTATGTGTAATTTCAATCTGGAAAAGAAGAACAAGAATTCTGTTAGCTATGAAGCCCATGAAAGTGAATAGATCTCACAATTTCTGAGACATGCAGCTTATAACGATCTAGAGAATGTTTGAATTTCGGCTCTTTATGCCGATCCATAAAAAATACGAAAAGTAGTTAAAATCCATTTTGATGAAAAATAAACAATAAAATTATTTTTTTCATACTTCCCTCTTGTCTCCTTTTCACTTTCTCTTACACACTCTCTCCGTCGCTCTTCTCTCTCTCTAAACCTTCCTACTCCGAACCTCGTAATTTTCCACGTCCCCATCACAATTAAAAAACTATCGCTGTCACTCTTCTTCACCCACTCTTTCTCTCTCTCTCTAACTCTTTCTCTCTTTCTCTGCTTCGTAATTTGCCACGACCCCCTCCTCGTCACAATTAAAAAAAAAAAAAAAAAATCGCAAGTGAACATTTTTAATATCAAAACTTTTTTAATCTGCTTAGTTGTGAACATTTCTTAAGCTAATTGAAGTAGTTTAATTGAAATTGCTATAAAATATTATGTCGTTTAGCGTAGAATATCGCACTCGAAGTTCAATGACTTTATAGTTTGATGTTAGTGGAAGAATTTTGCGAATTCGAGCAACTAACTTTTCGCAAGCTTTTTCTGATGCTCCTCTTCTTTCCACTTTCATCACTTGCTCTTACACAAATGTGTATGTCTGTATGTATACAGTTATATCTTATTACAACACTAATGCGATTTTGACTCATTTAATTTCCGCTTCATTCGTATTTTATAACCATTTTATTTTCGTGCATTATTTGTGTATGCGTGTGTGTATGTGTGTAAAATACACCCATTACATTGTTTACTAGGAGAAAACTTCAACATTATTAACCTACTTTTCAATAAATAGCAACATAGTACATATAAGTATGCTTACTTCAAGTGTTGTTGTTGGTGCTTCTTCTATTACCCTTTTCTTGTTGAAGTTTGTGATGAGCTTGTGCAAACTAGTGTGTCATTCTGACTTTGCAGCAGCTTGTAGGGGGCGGACAGTTGTCACTTGCTTCAATGGCTGAGAAAAAAATAAAAACTGCATAAAATTTCTCAACAGCAGACTGCAATTGCGTAATAAAGTAAAAAAAACCTAAATAAGTTAAAATAAAAAATAAAAAATTAAATAAAATAAAAAATAAAATTAAATTAAGTAAATAACATAAAATAAATTTTTTTAACAAATGTATAAGAAAATAAATATATTATAAAAAGAAATAAAATCAAATCAAATCAAATAAAATATAAAAAAAATAAAAAAATAAAAATATTAAAAAAAAAATTAGATAAAAAATTAAATAAAATAACATGAAATGAAATGAAATGAAATGAAATAAAATAAAATGAAATGAAATGAAATGAAATGAAATGAAATAAAATAAAATGAAATAAAATGAAATGAAATGAAAAAAAAAATAAAAATAAAAAAATAAAAATAAATAATATAAAATAAAATAATATTAAATAAAATAAAATGAAATAAAATAAAATAAAATAAAATAAAATAAAATAAAATAAAAAAAAATAAAAAAAAATAAAATAAAATAAAATAAAATAAAATAAAATAAAATAAAATAAAATAATATAAAAAAAAAAAATAAAAAAAAATAAAAAAAATAAAATAAAATAATATAAAATAAAATAAAATGAAACGAAATGAAATGAAATGAAATGAAATGAAATAAAATAAAGTAAAGTAAAGTAAAGTAAAGTAAAGTAAGTCATTAAAAACAGGATTTTATGTACAAATATATATAATTTGTGCATATAACGGGTGACCCATTTCGAGGTTCCCTCCTTTCTTAAAGAAGAAAACACAGAAAATTCAAATTTAATGGGAAATGTTTATCATCATTCGAAAAAAGATTCTTCGGAATTTATTTTTTGAAGATTATCTTCTTCAAATGTTGACCGCTGCTACGACTGAGATGGTCCATCCGTTGCGTCCAATTTTCGATGACTCGTTCGAACATTTCGACTGGTAACTGGCGAATGACACGCTTGATGTGTTGCTCCAAAACCTGCATCGAAGCAGGATTGTCCGTATAGACTTTGACCTTTATATATCCCCACAGAAAAAACTAACGGTGTGATATCACACGATCTTGGTGACCAATCGACCGGCCCAAAACGTGAAATTATCTCATTGAATCCATCGATTGATGCAACGTGTTTAAGTGACGCCAAATGTCGCGAAGATCACGAGCTTCAATTTCAGGCAACAAATAGTCGGTTATCATGGCGCGATAACGGTCGCCATTGACGCTTACGTTCTCACCGACATAATTTTTGAAGAAATATGGACCGATGATTCCACCGGCAAACAAACTACACCAAACCGTTATTTTTTCTGGATAAAGTGGCAGCTCTTGCATTTCTTCAGGATGCTCTTCGTCCCAAATGCGGCAATTTTGCTTGTTTACATTCTCATTGAGCCAGAAATGGGAGTCGTCGCTGAACAAAATTTGGCTGGAAAACGTCGGATCTTCTTGGAACTTCTCAAGAGCCCATAGAACGAAACGATGTCGCTTGGCAAGGTCGAGCGGCTTCAGCTTTAGCACAAGCCGTTTTTTGTATGCTTTCAATTTAAGATCTCGACGTAAAATGCGCCAAGTCGTTCCATACGTCAGTCCAAGTTGCTGTGAATGGCGCTGAATCGATTCTCCACGGTCTTCGTGTACACTCTTAGCTACGGCCTTTATATTTTCTTCACTGCATGCTGGAAGTGGTCTATTTGGTCGAATATTATCCAGTAATGAATGCTGGGTCTCAAGATGGATGCTGTTGTTGCGAATAGTACGCTCAGTAGTCTGATTATTCAGGCACAAGTCTCTCCATGATGAAATGCCAAACATTACTGAACAAAAACAACATGACAGCTTGACACGACTCACGCGTTATCTGTCAAAAAAAGGCTATTGAAAAAAGGACCTCTACTTGGATCACCCTTATCTCTAGCAGAAAAAACTAGGAGAGGTCAACCTGAATATTGATGGGTACGACGTTAAAACTCAAAATTCGCTAGGTACCTTGGCGTTATGATCGATGCAAGGCTCAATTTCAATTAAAAAAGACCTGTGAGAATGCGGGCAAAGTGACAACGACTCTGACGAGAATTATGTCCAATACTGGCGGCCCTAGGCACAGGAGGAGAGCGCTACCAGATATAGTTAGTCAGTCAGTACTGATGTATACGGCTCCTACATGGGGGCATCCCTGCGTCAAAAAACCTGTGCCAATTAGGAAAAGGCTAATTTGGCAGAGCCAATAAAAAACAAAAGCTTTGAATAAGCATCTAACGGCCGACGAGCGCAGAAAAAAGAGACAGGCGAGCCTCGACGAGTGGCAATCGCAATGGGATGCGACAGAAAAAGCGAGAGGGACACATAGGCTAAATAAGAGAGTACCAGCCTGGATTTGAGAGACAACACGGAAAGATAGACTTTGATCTCACACAGTTGTCATGCCATGGCTGTTTCAGGGAGTACCTCCACAGTTTCGATCATGATGACGAGACGGAATGTACCCTTTGCCTTAGAGCCGAAGAAAATGTGGAGCATATATTCTTCTCTTGCTCGAGGAATGTAATGAAGAGAGCTACAGTGAAACAGTTAACAAAGGAAAGGATGACACCCGACAACATTGTGAATCACAAGTTACAATCGAGTTTGGTATGGGAAAGAATGAAGGAGTGGGCTGCGATAGCGCTCAAAGAGCTCAGAATAAAAGAACGGCAGTGGAAAGGCATAAGCATAAAGGATGAATAACCCTGCAGTGAGTATGTGAAGAGGCGTTTTGGCCCAGCTTGGACCTGCGAAGTAATGCTTAACGGCAGTCGATCCCGCAGGTCCAAATATAATATATAGCAGCCGGAGTTGAGGTGTTAGTACGTAGGCATACTGCTTCGCAACTCCAGCATAGATAGAAAATGCTGTCTCTGGACGTGGTTCCGAATGAGGAGTACCTTTAGCAGACAGTATGAATCGTGCATGCTGTCAGTCTACATATGCTCCCTATGTATTGAAAAAAAAAATGTTATATTAAAAAGCTCATGATTGAAACTAAAGCTTAGCTTATTGGATTCGAAAAAAAAACTAAAAATCTGAGATCTTGTTCTATATTAGATCATTCGAGAGTTCTCGACAAGTATTCTCCCAATTTGAAGGCATGAAAAAATCTTTGGAAAAAAATTATGAAGTCCCAATCATTCAGATCTCAAGTGTGCTAGAACTCAACTCAATTTTCAAACCTCTCTCGCTTCTCTCAAATGAAAAATCTGCTCTGTCACAGGAATGACTTTTTAAACTAGAAATATTCAAAACTTTTATTGAAACAGACGCCGGAATTTCCCCTACTTCAGATCTTCCCGTACGCTTTAATCCTATACTAAACATTTTCCGCTATCGTTTATCGTAAACCCTTCCACATGCACATTTATAGTTATACCAGTCTTTATTATTATTATGATTATCTTTATTGTCTCCAGCAGCTGTCGAATTGTTGCACGCTCACTTACATACATCACTACATCTGCCACTAGCACAAAGTAACGCCTTAGCAAGAACTACATACAAACAAATATGATAAGAATGACAAAAGCACACAAGCAATGGTTTCTCAATGCTAAATAAGTAAGTTCTTTTGCAGATAGAAGAAGCACACTAAATTGAGTTTGGTAGTTGAGTTGAAATTGAGTTCAGTTTCATTCAACTTCGGCGCTTCTACCACTTGATTTATACTTTACTCTCATAAGTAGTGTACATATTTTGAATTAGTTGAGAAGTGGTTGGCGCGCACGCAACTACACAAAAGCCGTTGCCTACTTTTAGGCTGACTGACACAAGTGCGAGGGCAGATAGCAGCATGCATTGCCTTAAAGGCATAGTGGTTGGTAAACTTTTCGGTAGAAATGGTTGG